>LIEC01010597.1:0-33546 GCA_001925005.1 Drosera capensis | reverse complement strand
TTTTTTTTTGTAAATTCATAAAAGTTCAATTGCTTATATGTAAAAACCCCAATTGTAAAATTTGTAGTGTGACATTGCTAGGCATAAATAATCGTCAAAGTTATCGTGCTTAAAAAGCACTTATTTGTATTTTTTAAATGAACGATTTCTTATCAAGTTAAAGAAAGGAAAAATAAATAAATAAGATTAATGATGAAGATGCATAAATAGATGTTTTTGAAACAAGCAAGTATTTCCGTTATTAGAATGAACTCAATTTTTATTTATTTGCATTCATGGTTAAGGTAGTGTCAATGGAAGTATGGTAAACAATACTTCAATGTTTTTCAAAAAGTTCGGTAAACAAATCTTCTCTTAACCAAATCTGGGATGACACTCACCATGAAACCCACGACATTTCAGAACGACCATCAGTGATTTTCATCTCTACTATGAGGATGCTACGATTCTACCAAATTCCAAATAGTTTTGGAACAGTAGTCCCCAAGTAGTAATTGATCAACAAATTTCAGGGCATATAATACAAACCGGGACAAGAGAGACAATGCTAAGTCACATATGTACATATTCACTTCTACTATGTACAAGGAACGCGAACACAGTTCAACCACGGCCAAAAGTCACACGTTACATGCTCCACAACAGAAACCTGACGCTCAACACACTGCGCGCAAACTGACTCGCATTTCTTCACCAAAAGCACAAGCGTAGGTAGCAATGTCGTCCCGAGAGAGGACCAAATCACGCGATGTCTTCATTTGACTAAAAGCTTCAGACTCAACCCGACAGATTCTGCATCCAGCTGAGAGTCCAACCCAGGAACAAGCCCGCACCAACTATACTCAAACCCAAGAAAGCAATACAATATTTACCAATATCGAAACCTGGACTGCCTCGCTTTTGTCGTTTAGCCTTGCCAGCCTTGTTCCACCTTCTATGAAGCTTAACGGGTTTGCGAGACATCATCCATGGAAGAGAATCAGGGAAGGTCGCGGGAAATCCTGACCCTTTATCTTGGATCTGATGCAAGAATGACTCCAGTTGGAGGAGTCTGAACCATTGCTTATATGCTAGGAGGTGGGATGCTTGCTTGAAGAGGAGCTTGATGATGTGTTCTTTGTCAGTGGATGCTTTCTTTGCGGCGTCCTCTGCTTCCCTTGCACGTGTTTGAGAGTGGCATAGAGCTTCCATGAGCTGGGCCTTGCTAGGATCAAGGTCGTAGAATATTGCTTTACTCGTCTGATCGTGGCAGTTTAAGCTGCAGAGTACACAAGTTATATGTTCTATGAGCACAGAACAAAGCTGATAAGTAGCTTCATAATTCGAAAAAATGTTTCAGTTTATGCACTGATGACAAATATATGAAAGACAAGCATGCTGGGAACAAACTTATATTTCAAACCTGCCAGCCAAGATTATGGGTTATGCGCAAGTAAGTCCAAAAATATATGCAAGAATCAATTCACACATGTTCTCGGATAAAAAGGGGACAAGCTACTTCATTGGGCAGAAAGGGAAATAGTAAGGTAGTGGAAGAAAAAGAACATATTAACCTGAGCTTCCGCTATATATTTGCAGTTAAGGGCCATTACCTCAAAAAATTATTTGCCGCATTTTCTGATCCTCCCTTGGCTGATGCCCATTGAGTCCTGAATGTGGCGCTATCCTTATTAGATAGACCAGAGATTGCATTACTTTGGGCTTTGCTATCAGGCAAAATATCATCTTGACGAGGGACTCCACCCTGTTTCTCATGTAGCTTCTGCAGTGGAGGGAGATCACAATTTTCGATATGGACAAGTGACTTCTTTGCGACCAACGACGCCAAGTCATCTCTGTCCGCCTTCTGCCACCAGGGGACCTTCTCAGCGGCAAGATAATTGCTCTCTCCTTCAAGAGAAAGCTCCACAGATTGCTTAGAAAACAAACTGCCTACAGATTCCTCCTCCATGGACTCATAATAGTCTGTCAACCCCTTCATTTCAAGAATATCCGGCTCCGTCTTACCATTACCAGGTTTCAACTCTTCACTTTTAACCTCCAGAGACGTCATTGTCGAGCCCTTAATATGCCTGTCAAAACAAGGATCTATCATTTGGTACCCACTAGTGATATCCTCTGTCCATTTTCCAACTCCACCAGCTTCAGAACTCATGCTCGTGATATAGGATTCAAATGCTTCCGCATCGACATCTAATGTATTAAACTGCTCATATGCAAAACACCTTTGATGCCCATAGTTTGGCTGCATGTGCAACCACCATTTCATATCCGGAGGCAAATCAGAATAAGAACGGTTCCTACTGTAAGGCATAAAACCTGCTAACGGGTGGTCTGCCTCATCCGCTTCACTAGTTGGACCACTATCAACCGGTTTAGCCGACCCAGACGGTTGGCAACAGGCTAATTTCGGAGCTCGCTTAGCGTCTTCCTGGACAAAGCAACGGTTTGCTGTTCTTTGCCAAGCAGCTCTAACTTCTGCTGCAGCCATGATGCATTTTTCTGCACGAGGAGAAAAATGGCCAAATTAACTTGCTAAGCTTAACCAGTGAAGGGCATTATTACTCAACAAGAATCTACCACATTTACCAACCTAAACAAGGAATTAGATATTTTTTCCTTGCATAACACTCAGATAAGAAGCTTAAATGGAAGATCGCTGCCTCTCTGCAATAAGTCTAATTCCATTAGGATGAGTGGACCAATGAATTACTTATCTAACAGAAATTTCATATACTCATTCCGCCATATTGTTTTTGCCAGTAGCATCACGTTGTACATCAAAATCACGGAGCTTATGAGCTTCCATAATATCATCTTTATATTTGTATCGTTAGTTCATGACAAGAAATCCATGTAACCTACCCTCAGATCCACTCGATTTGATACCATGTCGAGCAACCAATTTTACTCCCAAATTGTTAGATATACATTAGTGTGGCAATAAATGGGGGAGACAAGGATCGAACTCATTTCACAATCTGTTTATGATATCCGAGGAACTAGTTCTATAGAAGGCTCACTACTGTATATCAACACAATTCAACCTCACGAATAGAAAGATCCATAATATCATTTGTATCTTCTCATTACAATTCCACTAAAATCCACATCCACATCCACAACATAATCGTCACCATCAACATCTAATTCAAGCTCCATAAAACAACAATCACAAACAGATCTAGCAAAACATTTAATCAGCCTGATCCCAAACAAAATAAATTGCCGAATCCGTTCTCAAATCTCATATACTCACCAAGCAACAATCAAACTCAAGACAGAAATCAACACAATACAAAATATAATCAAAATCAACACGAATAACAAAATCAAGAAGACGAGAGCAATACCAGAGATCGGAAAAGAAATCGAATCGTCGGCAAATTGGATCGGATCGAAAAACAGCGGATCAGCGAAATCGACGGCGGCGATGAAGCGAAGAGGTGAAGAGATTCGTATCTGCACTGCTGTGATTGTCTAGCAAGCAATCAAACAAGCAAGCTCTGACAAAAAAAAAAAAAAAAACAAATGATGATGATGATGAGAACAGATAGCAAGTGAAAGAAAAATCAAAAGAAGAAAAATCAGATAAAGTTGAGGGAAAAAGGACAAAAGGATGATAAAGGGAAAATGAGATTTCGTTTTATCTAGCGAGGAGAAGTAGGTACAAGTATAACACGACGCGTTTAATGAGTGTGTGTATGGGTTACAATGTTGCGTGCTAGTGTCGTTTTGGTCATGTAACTGTGTATTGGTGCCATTGTTGGACGAATTAAATGTAGAGGTGGGGTTGGTGTTTGTTTCACAAATTGATGGCGATGAGTAGTCATCTATGTTGTGGTAGTTGGGGCGAATTGTAACGCGATTTTGTGTACTGTTTTGTTGTGACGGACATTCATCTAGATCATCGATTCAATAATAAATAATTCATCTTTTATTCAAACCACAAGGAATATGATGGCTTATGAGAAAAATAAAAAAAATCTCATTTCAAATAGTGATATCCGATGAAGTGGACTATTCAAGATAACCCCAATCGAAGTATGGAATTTGGACTATAATGTGGATTCAATCCCTAAAAAATATCTGCACACAATAACGTCAAAACGGCCCTTACCGTCAAAGCAGCCCCATTTGATGTGATACGTACAAGATGTAGATAGAAAATGGGCATAATCTTTCTACACACATCCTCGACCCATTGAGGCCACACCATTTGATAGTCACGAACTCGGATCTTATAAAAGAGAAAAGAAGACACGAGAAGAATCCGAAACTTAGATTCCGTCCTTCAGTTGATGCATATGGCCCATGCATAGATACGATCCTTTATCCTATGATAATAGGAACAAATATTCTTCGGGTACATTATGGATAGTTAAGGGTTATCGTGTAAACAATTACCTCAAGATCGGGTTTCATGATGGGATAAAATTCGAGTTATTGGATTTGAAGCAATACAGCCAATTTAATCAACTTCAAATACGTACAGCTTGGTCCCCTGTCCAGAGTCGAAAAACAATAACAGAGACAAAATGTTGATCTATACACTCAGAAGCATAGCACACCGGCAAGACTTGCTACGACAGAAAATGTTTACAGGATGTGTTATTTGCAGCTGAAGATTAACAAAAACAGGCTCAATCTACTCTGGAATTCACACACGAGAATAAGTCTGTTTGTTCGTGTAAGCGACTTGTAAAGATCCATCTGAATAAGGTAGACGAGATATCTGGAAACCACGATGTCGATTTCAGAATGCAGCGGAGTAAACCAAACATATCGAGGACACATTGTTCAACTTCATGAATTTCATATCCCGGCAACTCCAAAATTTCATGAATTCATCATCACTCACCAAGGACGACGGCGCTGTCTGTCCAGTTTCTTTCATTGAGTTCAGCTCAGCCTTGAGTCGCAAAGGCCGCCAAATGGCTGGAGCATGACCATTCAAAGTGACTGTGGCACTCCATTCCTCCTCTAAGATTGTTGTAAACATGGAAACGAGAACGGATGAACTTGAAATTATATTCCGGCTCTTGCCAATCCCCATACAAATTTTGCAGATCCGCCATGTGTCACGCAGACACATGGATTCCTGAGGAATGCCCTAGACAGACGATCGATCATTGCCATGCTCCTGATGCTAGATTTTGTAACCGGACCAGTTTCACTGTGCCATCTCCACCACAGCTAAGGAAGCCATTGGAAACAACCTGAATATCTGTAACAGCAATCTGCAGCGACCATATTAATCAGAGATGGCCACGAAGAGACCTGAATGGTTCAAACATATAATACGAATAAATACCCACCCTAGCTATGCCGCCGAAGCCCCATTGGAAAAAGGTATGCTTTTCGTGTAGTTTTGGCCAATGATATACTAAACTGGCCGTCTTCGCATCCCAGAGTTTGACATCACCATCTTTGCTTCCAGTCAAGAACAGAGTGGTATTTGGTATGGCCGAAATCTTGGTCACAGTCCCTTCAAAAAAACGGAAAGAAGATTAAACATGTATGAAATGTGTTGAGCGATAATACTCAGTTACTCTACGAAGCACACGAAAGATATAGGACATCAAAACCAAATATTCGGCAGTCACAAAAACGAAGACTATATAAAGCTCCTGCCTAAGCATGACAAAAATTGGCTTCGACCTTATAAATAAGCAAATAGATGAACACCCGATCAGCTGATTATACCTGAATGAGCTTTTGGAATGTACCAAAGCATTCCATTCCGGTTATGATCTCCTATACTGCGTGACACTCCCAGTCGGATTTCAACAGGTGATGCATCAGATATTTGCTCGTCAACATTTAATGGTCTATTCCGCCTACTCTTTCCTGTTGCAATATAGCGGAAGTCATGAAGTCCCACGTCACCACCTTTACCTCCAGTAACAATAAGAGGGGTGATAGAACCACTTCCTACATCTTTATCAAATACTGCAATTGAACACGCTCCACCTACATGGGAATAAAGGACCACAAACAAGAGATGAGATGAAAATATATCGGATGCCACTAAAATCTATCCAAGTTAAAGAAAAATGCGCCTGGTGGTTCAGCAAAAGCTTGTTCAGAAACATTCAGTCTATTCAAAGAGGTCCTTGCAGCCCGCCTAGGTCCTCTGGAAACAACAAGAGTTGGGCTGGTCTTGTATAGGTTGTTTGCTTGGCACGGGCAACCCATCCTGGGATTCTAATTTCGGAACTCTGAAGAATTATATTGCCGATTACAAAATACCTTCATGGCACATAACAGAAGCTCGCGAGGTGGCAGACGGGGCTAGTGTATCCCAAACAACCACGTTGACACCATTAGAACTATATCCAGCTGCAGCAATGATTGATCCACTAGTAGAAACATAACACACATCCCTGCTCAATCAAAAGTTACAGGGTCAATCATTCCATGTACAGAATCGAACGGGACTCAGTTCCTTATGGAAAAGAAAATAAAATAAATGCGATAAAGTGATAATAATATAAACTGCAATTATACATACGAGGCAGATCCGTTGAAGCACAGAGATGATTCTGTTGGCCCGACATTGTTTCTTCCTCCTACTTCCAGCTGCCATGTGCGTACAATTCCATCTGATGAACCATTTGCAAATCGATGGCCACAACAGTCGACACTCAAGGTCGTGACATCTGCAAGGGCAGATGGTGGAGCAACATAAGTGGGGTGCACCCTATAGGTTGCAGCAGCTTTGTCTTCACCAAACTGTGAAAAGAAGACATCCATCAGCTCTCGGCCAAAAAAAGAGAATAACTTGCTTATGATTTCAAACAGGTTGCAAGAACAGAACATGACATAACAAAAGATCACAATGAAACTGTTTTCATGTGTACTTTATGAGTCATGAGAAGGCTTTATCATTGCCACAGAATAGATTGCTGAGCATTACCAACATGGCAACATCGCTTATTCAAGTGATAAAAATGCATTTCTGCACTTGAATAAGACTGGCTACACCCTTAACTATCAAAATATTGACACCGGTGACACATTTTATAGATAGATGGAAAAGCAACATAGACAATAAGCAACAGCTCAATCAAGATAGAGTGTTATCCTTCTTTTTTGTCATTTTGATTACGAATTAACAAAGTATACAGAGCCAGAAGAGAAAAAGATGTACGAGTCATACCTCCCACAAATAAGTACGCATGTAACTAGATCCAACTAGAAAGAGAGGTCTAGAGGGATGGCTTGCAAAAGCCTTTGCGCTTATGGTCTCCAGTGTGGCTGGTGAGTCGACCAAGTTCTCAGGATTTCCTTGCATCTGCCAGCCCAAGCCAGAGGCCCCAATACCAGCATAACCCGGAATTCCAAATGCTCCACCACCAGTCAAGTCTCTTCCAGGTCTCACTACAGTGCTCGCACCAACTTCAGCTCCAGCTGATCGAAGGTTTGACTCAGTACTGTCTCCAAGACCAACTCCAGGAGGGGCACCACTAGGACCAGGCACTGACTCAACAGCAGCACACTCTTTCCAAGGCCAATCAGCTTCTGGCCAGATATAGTCTGATAGTCTTTTCACAGGAAGACCATCGTCCCAATTAAGAAAAGATATTCCCTGCAATGAATTTGATTGGAACCTCAGAAAGAGAAAACAATTTCTGAAATATCTTGATTTCTTCATTCTAGAAGTGAAAAAAAAAAAAAATGAAGAAAGAGAGAAAGAAAGCAAGCTAGAGTTACAAGGAAATTCACCTTTCTATTGCTAGCAACCGCAGCTTGTCGTTGCTCCACGGAATTAATGCACAAGGCCTGATCAGACAATTGGGAACAAAAGCTTTACCATCAAAGGAAAATGCCTAAACATCAAACAAGCAAGTAAACAACAAAGGCTCCAATCATGGTTAATTCTATCAGTACACATTGAATGACATATTTTGGAAGGGAGTCAATGTGGAAACAAAGGATGCGAGTACAGAGACAGGTTGATAACCTCGAATAGCTCTCCATTTCTCTTGTAAATCTCAACTGGATTATGAAAAGCAACAACTTTTTTGAGGAACGAAGCACCCTTTTTATCAGAGTCCATGATTCTGTGGCCATCATGCAACTGAGGAGAGGATGGGAGCAGATTCCAACCATCGGCATCAGTTTCATGTGAAACACTGTCCGGATTACGAGTTTCCAGTGTGTCTCTCTCTCGTATTAAGTCTGAATAGAAGTCCCTCCATCCTCTGTAGCTCTTCAGACGGATCAGTTCTGATACCTCAATTCCCACTTGAGCAAGCCCATTTTTTACCACCTGAGGATCCAAACAGATGTCCCAGGATAGTTCAGGGCATTGCAACAATGTTTCTCCATTGGCCGTTGGTGAATTAACACTGCTATGCAAAAGCTCAGGGAGACCTCTAGCTTGGAGCTTGCTGGATTTCTTTAACCATTGCAAATAAGGCTCAGCAAATCCATCTTCCAGTTTCTGCCAAAGGAAAGCACCAAGTTGCCTTGAATGATAAGAAGACATATGCGAACCCATATTTCCAACCGACTCAGCCAGCATCACACAGACTTGATAAAGATTTTCCAATGAGATCTTAGGCTCATGTAGCGCAGACATCGAGGGAGACGATTCATCCACAGGACTCACAGAATGGTGAAAATTTCCCTCAGTATCAAGTAACCGGTTTACTTGTTCTGCCAGAAACCGGGATTTATGTTGCCACAAGCACATCTCAATAAATCTCCGTCTTTCTTCATTTGGAATCATGGACACATGGCTCCCACCATGTTCATCGTTTGTTGAAGCAACGGGTGAGAAGATGCAGCCTCTGTCTTCCAATACATCATCACTAACTAGCTCTACAACTTTGATAAGTATTTCCCTCAATTTCGCAGAGTCAATTTGACCGTAACGTCCATCAGGAGATGGATCAAAAAGAGGTTTTACCAACAAAGTAAGAGCTTTAACGTTCCTTTGAAGCTCTGATGAAATTAAAAATACAAGATAGATACATAAATCAAGAATGACCAAAAGCATGGCAACTGCGCCCTTGGTGCTGTCAACATACGTTGCCATAAAAGAAGCTTTTAGGCGGAATAAAGCTAGCAAGATACCCTGAATGTAAAACTCAGAGATGTGGCACAACCCCTGTGCCTTTACAGGAGATGATGATGGGGTTGTCAAGGGAATTATTAAGCTGCAGTAACAGATAAATCTTGAAACTAGATGCACCACGTCTTTAGCAGTAACAGAGATATCTGTAGTGTCAAAAGATACAAGATCATTACTTGGCTGGCGGATCACAGGAGAGTGGTTATGAGAAGAAGCAAAGCCACGCACTATTTGATACCCAAGGAGTGATAACCCATGATTGCTTGATGAAACCATAATCTGTACAACCACAAGGACTATAAGTCTTCCCCCTTAATTAAATTAATTAAGAGAATTGAGCTATTACTGCAGAACAAGTACCTTATTCAGCAACAAGTTAGGGATTAAGGAAAACCTCTGCTCCACATAAGTAATTGTGGAATTTAACTTCGCTTGGAATTTTTTAGCTAGTGTCTTGTAATTAGGTAACTCATGTTCCTGGAAGTAAGAATTTGCATTACGGTAAGAATTGCTTCTTATCCAGCTTGGGTGTTCCAATAACAGTTCTGATATGTGGTGCATTGCCAGGTCTGATTTCACATGATCTTCCAGGAGAGATGCAACATCAGTTGAAATCCAATTGGAATCATCAGTTGATAAGAGACGATGGATCTCCAGTAAACTTTCTGAATTTCCGGGATTTCCTTTCTGATCTACATGCCCAACAATACTAGAGGAGGATGAAAGGCATTCCAACGCCTCAAGCTGATCATTTACATAACATGTTAACCAGATCACAAAAATTGAAATAGAGAATCATGTGGCTATATATCGATCTATCTGGTTCACTTTATCTTATAGGCTTCAGTAAATGATTGCTCAATAGATCGAAGATCCACTTTGTTGGATTTACACCTTCAAAGATTCACTCTGATTCAGTTTATAAGGGTTACAGAAAGGAATCTATCTGGCCATTCGACAACAATTTGAAAACGACGAAGTACATTAAACACAGTAACATTAGGGAGGGATAAAGAAGAAGAAATAATAGGACTTACTGGATGGCCACTTTTCTTCAAAGCTGCAGCAGTCATCACAATAGCCCATCGACTTAGAAGTGCAGAATTTTGCTCCCCGACAGCATTTCTCAAGCTATTTTTGGCTGCTAGTGTTTGACAATACTGTCCAATACTTGGATCATGCGGAGCGGTATGTTTTAATGGATATATTGCTCCACCAAGCACACACTCAAAAGATCGCTGGTAGTTCCCCAACATCCACTGCAATGAAATTTCACTGTGAGCTCCAATAGAGCATAAGAATTAACCATAAGAAGCGAGGCATGCAATATTGACATCTAACAAAGTTGTAGCATGTAAATATTGAAGTACCTGCAAAATACTTGCAAGCCAATAGTCATCCTTTTCAGTTGCGGAAGGAAGTATGATCTTTGATATCAAATGCTGTTCAAGTGGTCCTCCCTTTCCCTCAACAAGATGGCATATTACAAGAGCAAGTTGCTCATCTCCAAGATTTTTGGCACATACCGAGATCGCAGACATGGTATCTCCGCCAAGTAAAAAGAAAGCAATAGCAAGCTCAAGTTGGTGGCGCCCCATCAAAACATATGCATTTTTCAGGGCAGCAGCCTTATGCTTCTCCTCCTGTTATGCCAAATTAACATAAACCAAATTCGGGTGTATCCAGGCATAAGCATTCTAATATGGGACATAAATACAGCAATTGCAGAATACAATTCCAGGCATGGGTACCTGAAAATTGCGAGAAAGAAATGCAACTAGGGGTTTATCCTTCTCATCCCTGCTGAGCTTGAAGAGGCCAGCCAAAACCTTAATTCGGTTTAATGCTATGTACAGCAGAGCGCAAGCCTTTGGGTCTTTATTTTTCAAATATTGAAGTCTAGCCAGCTTCTCCATCTGCAAAAGCAACTTGCAAAATGTTACTCAAACAGAACATTCATACCCATCGTCTTCTAAATTCGCCAATGAGACTAGTGATCAGACAAGAAGTGTGGGTATTTCCACCTAAGAAAAGGTAGACGAAGAAGATGGCACAGAGTATTGGAAGGTATTTCCAATATATTTAACTCAACAATCAGACACTAAGATATGGTACGGTCTCTTTTGCTGAAAAATTACTTCTTGCAAAGTGGCTGTACATACCTTTCCACGTAGCTGTGCTGCATCGCTGTACCAAAATCCAATACCAATTTTCCGCATCTCAAGCCATGATGGTTCAGCAGAAAGAATGCTACTACACAAAGTTCCTTGGCAGTCAGAGTGGAACGCCCAAGCTATCAGGCTTGAGCTTATGTCCAGCTCTTCTATGGATGGCATCCTACCATATCTTCTACTAATATCCAGTTGCTGAAGCCTTACGGAGCTCCAAAACCTTCGTAAAGAGCAATGGAGTCTACGTCAGAAAATAAAATGATTCCTGAGAGCACCTTAATTGTACACATGCATAATTGATGAAGCATCCTAAAATTTATTCATTTCATCAAGAATGAGCTGATGGTACTTTACAAAAGAGAGAAAGTGCTAATTGCAAAAAGGCTCCACAGCATCAGATCTGGTTCTTATAGTCCTTGTATATCAATGCAATACTTTGAGCAAAGATGTTGATGACATCTTTACCTTTTTCCAGGCTCATCAAGACTGTTGTACATAGAAGCAGCTTTGGAGCTGCTAATTTCATCAAGAAGATCAATAATAGAAAGAGCCTTTAACTTCTCCAGATTAGTAATAGCAGACAAATCATGCAATTTCTCATAAACTTCAATGTAAGATCCAGATCCAGGTGTATTTGCTGATGAAACGTAGGAATTATCCCAAGCACCCGATCCTGTATTGTTAGCGAAGTGGGCAAAAGCTCCAAAATTTGAAGAAGTCATTAGATTATCATTTCCTGATGGAAACATATCTCCATTAGACCCACTGGTTGCAGCAGTTCCTTCAAAATAGTTCGACAATCTGACAGACGTGATGTTACTGCTTGACTTTGCAGACAGCATATTTCCCTCAACACCAGAGGTTGCAGCGATACATTTAACAAGGTGCCTCAAAGCCACAAGTGCACGCTTCCAATTGCCTAAAACCAGATAAAACCTATGTTCAAGTAAACTACAGTCAACAGAAGGGCACAGCAAAAAGAAAAAAGAGATCCACAAAGAACAGCAACTTTAATTTGCTAGAACAAAGAATATGACAAAATCCAAACAAATCATAAAACCAAGAAACCCACAAAGGTACAATCTGAAACCATACCTGACAGAATATTCAGTGACAATGCCTTGGGGTGATAGAAGGGTAAGGATCCACATAGTATCCCAGCTGCTTCTATCTTGCTCACAAACAACTCATCTGTAGATTGAGCACAATTGACAGAGACACTTCTAGCTTCCCGAACCTCATCCATTCCATGGGCTCCATGACCGTTGTCAGCCAGTGCCTTCCCTAAATTATAGATTTCACAATCAGAAACAGAAGCCAACGTTCCTCTGTCCAGTTCATTCCTACATTGCAATGAGTTGTCTTGGCTGCGCTGGTGCTCAGATATGGAGTTCTTCTTAAGCAGTGACCATGGGGAAAAGATGCTGAAGAACTCCTCATTAATCACCACCAATGTCATCATAGGACCCCAAAAAAAGTCCAAAATAGCAGCAGAAGACTGGGCAATCGAAATGCAGAACCAACTAGACTCGTCTGATGAATTTGCATTTAACAAACTTTGGGTGTCGTAACGTCTCTGAGCATATACACGCACCTCGTTCATCAAGCAAATCCCAAGAAACAGCTGGCCAGTTCCCATGGTCAGCCAACTCAATCCAAGAACACGATCTTTAAGGGTTACTGTGTCTTCCACAACAAAGCAACCAGTACCCACAAGATTGGCAGCTTCCCATACACAAACCTTATCTCCATTGTTTGTGTGTTCAGCCGAGAACTTGGTGGCAATTTTCTGACCAAAATCTGCGGCTGATATTGCAGTAACAGAGCCTGAAGGGGCAGTAAACATACCCACAAGTTCCCAGGGGAGTTGCGAAACTGATGAGTTCGAGGTTATACTCCTCCACAGCTTCACCCTACCACCAGAGTGACCTGTGACCATGTGGTATGCCAAGCAGCTGAGGCAAGAATCATCCACTGGATCCCTTGCTCGCTGCAGAGAGGGCATCAGTACAGTAGGACTAACAACAGCAACACTTGTGACATGATCAAGGGAATCAGAGTCTGGAAAAATAGATGAACATGGACAGACGATCATGCAATATCTCTTACCAGCACATTCACTTTCAAAAGTCTGCTTCCTACTTTCTACATCGCCTCCGATATCAGAGTCATCCTCAACACCAGGCCCATTAAGATCATATGAATACAATGTTATATTCCACGACAGAGCCTGAAACCCCTTCCTCCAGACCCCTATGACCAAGAAATGACTGAAACTGATTGTGGTCTTGTAAGGGGAGTACAAAGGAGTCGAGAAGAGATGATCCAGTAACTGCATGGGCTTGTCATTAACAAAAGGAATGGTGCAGACTTTATGACACAGTAGCTTCTCTTCATTGCTATCCTTACTTCTGATAATGATGCAGTCAATCCCTTTATTATGTCCAACAAGAAGAATATGCTCTTCATACAACCATGAAGGTGCCCAATTAAGTTTAACAGATTGAGAACGCATATCCTCCTCTAGATCTAGTTTTCCTAGAATTTTCCATGATGGATTCAGAGTTGCCAGCCCGGAAATGCAATTGGAGCTGGCAGAAAATGACCAAAGCAGTAGCGATCCATTAGAATCCAAAGAAGCAGCAAGGTTGACTTCCGACTTAAGAGGATGAACAGCAACTTGAAGAACTTTACCAGTATGACCACCAATATTTAATATTTCTCTGGAATTCTCAAACAAGTCACTACATTTCCCAGGCTTATCATCAAGAGATTTGTCTTCCATGGAAGCCAATGGTCGAGAATACAGCACTGACCAAGCCAGAGAGCTGCAAGGTAGCAACTGAATCAAGGAGCACAAGACTGGTGGACCACACAATCGATTCCTGGAAATAGCAACTTTGAGCAAAATCGATGCCATTCTAGAATCGATTGGATAAGTATCGCTAATTTCTGCCATAGTAGTACCCTGTAGTTCTATTTTCTTCCACAAAGTTACTCGCAGCGCACGCATTGGAGCAATATCATCAATGCAGTGGACAGCCCAGAAAGTCACAAGTTTTCCAGGACCAAGTGCAATTAACCATTCGCATCTGCCAACATTGTTATCCTGGTATTCAGTCGCACGTAACTGATCCATCATGCCTTGGTGAACAGAAGACATGCTAGCTACCTCCAACGGCCAATTGATGTGAATCGTGGAGCCCAAAACTCCATCGAGCATCTGGTTGATCTCAATAACAGCAGAAACATAGAAACTTCGTGTTCCAATCTTGGGATTATTCAAATTCTTGTTGCTTTTCCGCGCCCTACCATCCTCAGTTTCACTCCAGAGCCTCACAGCTCCATCCAAGGAACATGTTAGCAAAACATGTCTATGCGGACATAGAGCATCTTCTTTCAGTAGCTTCCTACTGCAATGCCTCCACTGGATAGCCAAAACAGGCTGAGGGTGCTGTAATTCCGAGACAACATAACCAGATTTTCCACCACTTTGATACACCGTAACACATTGTCTTGGACTATTGCTAGATGAGGATGTTCCCTTATTGTCAAGTTCAGGCGAATACACACCAGATGCAGAAGGTCCATCAATCGTCCAGGTAGTGGAAACCAAAGTTTGAGCAAGTTTCATACCAAACTTCCATGCTATTTCCCAAGACCTATTGTTTCTCTTCCACAATACCACCTCCATTCCTCCACAAATGACCCCATCCCCAGAACCTGTCCACCTGATAGCCTCTGCTTTCGACGATTGTCGAAGTACAGCAATCTGGCTCCAAGAAAAAGAACCTGAATATGAGTAAAGTGATTAACAATAGTTCCTAATCTAAATTAGGCCAAGTGAGGATAATATACCACAGAATCACAGACAGACACCAAGCAAAGGGAGTCAGAGTATCGAGTCAGCATCCTAATTATATCATCCGGGTCGAATAAAATTCCAATAGTAAAGGATTCTATCTACTATTATAATGAAATCAAGTCTTCAGAACTCTGATGCTGATCACTTTGTCTCCAGAACAGGACTCCAACCAGAAAGTATAGTTTCAGAAGGAGAATCATTTCACACGTAGCACTCGCTGTGAACCAGGCAAATCCTGCCCTTGACTACGATTTAACCACTCGTTTCTGGCAATATTTCTTTGATCCAATTACGATTAACACATTGTGTAGAACAGCTTTTCTCTATCAGATGAGCTCTAATCAGTTACAATGAACAGCACCAATCTCAACCATACCAGACCTACCTACATTCCTTAGCCTCCTTCGGTACAGCCCATAACCACAGCTGCTACCTACATATGAGATTTCTGAATTAGGTTTGCTCTCTCTGTTTTAGGGTTTCTTTGGAACACTGCCACTACTTGGTTATGACTCTTAAAATATGACTAACTCAATAATGCTGCGAATCAAAGTTCACTTGATCATTAATATTATCTCAGCATTGACTCTTTTTCTAGCAAATTCCAGTTTCTTCCACCAGTTCCGCAAAATATCCTTCGTCGCCTAAAACAACATCTCAATCTACGAATAACTCCCACCATTTCTCAATTCATGTCAACCTCAGACACCAACAGATCAAAACACATCACACAAATCATCGACCACAACATACAAAGAAATCAACCGAGATCACCTTCAACTGAACCACGAGCGAACACCACGACACGATCACCAGCCGCAACCGCGATCTCCCCCAACATCGACCACGCCACAGCCACCACACCATCCTCCCCCACATCACCATCTCCATCATCCCCTAGTTCGATCACTTGCCGGAAAATGGGACCGATGTCGGACTCGTGGCTCCTCATAGGCGAAGGAAAGTGAGAGATGACGAGGAGAGAGTCGCCTCCATACGCGATCCATGAGTATCCGGCGAAGTCTGGCAACCAGTCGATGACGGATGAGGGCGGGTGAGATTTGTTAGGGTTTGGTGGGATGACTTCCGATTTGATGAGGCGCAGTGGGAGATGAGAGGAGATGAAGTCAGTGGAGGTGGAGGTGGAGGTGGAGGTGGAGGTGGAAGTGGAAGTGGAAGCGGCGGCGGTGGATGAGATCGCCGGCGTCGCCATCTCCTTCGATGTTGATCGCTGGTTCGTGATGTTCGAGTGAAAGCGTGTTGTCTTTTCTCTTGCCCTTCTGTATGATTGATGTTGGATTGCACTCAGTAATGTTATTCTCGACTCAGTATAATGTTTCATTTGTGTTTTTTTTTCAAATTATGAAAAATGGAAGAGTTTAACACATCCTAAAACTTTGTTGTTAGTTGTTACTCAACATATTCCACGAATAGCAACATTGTTGATGCAACCGAAGCGTCAATTGTTCATAAGAACTCTTAAAATGTTTTTTCATTGAAACTTAAAAAATGTTCTAACAACTCAAGTTCAAACATTACAATCTACGACAATGAAACTTTCGTTCGTCAATTTTGTCATTAATCATGATTTTGCTCGCATGTAGTGTCAAGCTTTTGCTTTCTTTCGTTCAATGCTCCCCTGCCTCGACTAACTTGTCACACGTTCGATAATACAACCAATAAATTGAAAACAATAAGAATATTCCTTATTTATGATGCACACCCAAGGGTTCAAAATTAATTAGATGATGTGAAGAGTGTCTTCCTAAATAGAAAGCTACATGAGAAAGTATATGTTGAATAACCTTCTGGTTTTGAACATTCTGAACATCTACATCATGTCTACAGGTTAGACAAGACATTATATGATTTAAAATAAGCTCCAAGGGTATGATATGAAAACTCTCTCAACCTTTCTGCGTGAGAATAATTTTCAGAGAGGAAAGATAGATAGCTTCCTATTTTTTAAGAAACGTAAAGAACATAATTATTAATGCAAATTTATGTTGATGACATTATATTTGGCTCCATTAATAACAAATTGTGTTAAAGGTTTAATACACTAATAAAATCTAAATTTCAAATGAGTTTAATGAGAGAATTTAAATGTTGTCTAGGACTTTAGATACAACAATTAGGAAGTAGAATTTTTATAAATCAAGCCAAGAATCTAAAGAACACGATCAAGAAATATGGATTAGAAAATACAAGTCACATGAAAACTCCCATTAATACAACAATAAAAATCGATAAGGATAAGAGTGGAAAGTAAATAAGCCAAACAATGTATAGAGGAATAATAGGCTCACTGCTTTACCCTACTGCAAGCAGACCAGATATTCAGTACTCAGTCTGATATAGAAATAACTATATTCACAATATTTCTCGTCCAATTATCCAAAAAGATGCTAACTACAGAAAGGTTTAATTCATTTAAAAATGACCCCGATCAAACAGCCTCTATTTGGAAGAGTCATAAGCATTATTCTGAAAGAAAAACTCAAGCTATCAGACAAGGGAGGAAAGCCATGGATTGTGGCCAAGCAGATTGATGTGCAAAAAATAGGTAAGCAGCCAATAGATTTCTCAAAGAAACCAGCAACAATATAAACTACAGCAAAGGTTGTAGACCAGCTAGACAAGAAGAAGTCTGAAAAAACCAAAGTAAAGGTGATCCGAAAGGCACAAGCAGCCAGACTGAAGAAGACGAAGGAAATAAAGAGGAAGCTTATCTTGCAGACCTCAGAAGAGGAAGCAATATCATATCTTCCAACTATACAGCCTATAAAAATAGAGACAGAAGTACAGTCTGCATCAATAGAAAAGCAGATTGGGCAACCAAGTGTACCAAAAATTAAGGGATGATCCTCAAAGACCTTACTGTCAAAAGAACTAGAGTTTATTGCACTTCATGACGCAAACACTGCAGTGAAGTATCTGAAGGCTGGTACTGATGAAAACCTTCAAACCTCATATTGGAAGCTCAGAAAAGATATCATAAAGTCAGAGAATGACCACAAGCACAGCTCAGATAGGAGCTAGGTACACAGGGCTACACAAGAAAGGAGATTGAAGCCATTGAAGTCAAGTTCAGAAGGATGCAGATTGAGTAGTCACAGGACACCTATACTATAACTGTTGCAACTGAGGCATTCACAACAGCAATCATTCCTATCTCCAATGTAGGAACGGAATTGGCTGTGATTGAAGCTGACTAACCCTCAATAGCATCAGAAGCATGTGCCACAATAACAACTACAGTCGCACAATCTTCAGAGAGGGAATGATTGGGCTCTGACGACTGTTGGTCTTGAGAGATACTCATAAATTTTCAAGTCATAAAAGCGCTGCAAATGGTCCAAGCCATATAAGAAAAGGTTCTGGAACATAGAGCCAAGACTAACGAAATGCTAGGTAAGCCTAAGAAGGAGGAAATGATCCAAAAATTCATCAAGTAGCATGACCTCCTAATCTTTGACCGGAGATCACACCTGCACTGTTTGTAAAGCACGCTTTACTATTGATAGACACATAGGAAAAAGTAGCACACTTCACTGTTGACAGGCATACCGAGAAAAGTAGCAGACGCACTATTTATTTTCATGTTTACTTCTACCTTTAAATAGTAGCCAAATTGTAGTGAAGTAGAGTAGATCAATAAGGAGAAAAATAATAATAAAAAAGTGGGAGATTTTCCATCAAACCTTATTGTATCTTCAGTATCACCACCTAGATCTCAGCCAACATTTGGTATTAGAGCTAGCGGTGGTGTGTGCAGAGCCGGTGAGAAGCAGTTTCCGAGGAGACCCGACCGAGAAGATATCGGCAAAGATTGCATCCGCCCAACGAAAACCAGAGGCATGTCAGCCCATCCCCCGCCAGGACTCGCCGCCTCAATTCCCAACACCCAGCCGTCATCAACAATGGGATCCAACCCTTACCTCGTGGCCACCGTCGGAGCCATCGTCATCAACCGCTACACCCTCCAACTCCGTCGTCGCTACCATCATCAATAGCCGTAATATAGCCACCATCACCAGATCTACAGTCCCGATTTGGTGGATCAGGCCACCCAACGTCCAGATCCATAGCCACGTAGCTTCGTTCCACGTCCTCACGCCATTATTTTCCGTTGCCACTGTTGTCGGAATCACCATCGGAGCCCTTAGAGTTCGTCGACAACCACCAGGTGTGTTTCCCTTACCGGAGATCTGTTGAGAGATTTGGGGGAAAGGGGGAAATTTTTTTTGTCAGACGGTGCCGGACAATGAGGCGTAGACAGGAAGGCAAGTCAAGAGCTAAGCAGATGACTCACCATTAGCCTCATCGTCATGATCGACGACGAGGGATGTGGCATGGACAACGGTTAGCCTCATCTGGTCTATCGAGCACGAGTACGACGAGATAAGAGAACCCCTGGATCCCGCTCACAGATCTCGTCCAGATCCATCCATCGCCGACCAAGATCCGACCATCGCCAACCAGATCCGGCCACCCACTCCATGACCCGACCCCAACAGATCTCGACACCAAACAACCAAGACGTACGCTCATGAGATTTGTGAGGAAGAATGGGGACGGAGAACGGCGACACCACGAGGCAAAAGCTTCGACGCTCGAGAGACCAATTTCGGTGCTTCTCGAGGAGACCTTCAAGGAACACAACAATCCCCGATGGCGACGACGGCGGTGGAGGAGAAGAAGAAGAAACCATCACCAGTGATCGAGGCACAGAAGCCTAGACCAGAGCCAGTTCAAGAAGAAGTCGAGTGGGGGCAAAGAAGTGAAGTCGATTTGGGGATTGAAGGTCGGAGAAGAGGAGAGGTGAAGAGGAAGAAGATAGGCTGGAGTGGGATTGAAGGCAACGAGAGAGAGAGTAAAGGGGAAAAAGGAGCTCCGTGGAGAAAACAAGAAAAAAGGGGAAGAGGAGTAAAAGGAAAAAGGATCAGCCGTGGCGTAGCACGGGCCGAAGAAAAAAAAGTAAAGGAAAAGGTGTGTAAGTGTGAACAGGGAAAAGAAAATGAAAAAAAAGTTTTTTTTAATAAAAAATCCAAACAATATAGATTGTTCTCCGGCAGGCGCCGAAGGAGAGCGGTGGAGTGTCGTTCCATTACCCGATGCTGAACTCTTCCAACTACATGGTATGGACAATAAAGATGGAGGCAATCTTAGATGCCCAAGAAGGTTGGGAGGAGGTCAAACCAGCCGAAAGAGAGAAGGTTGATCCAAGAAAGGATAAGAAGGCACGTGCTTACATCCTCCAATCTATCCCTGAAGATGTTTTTTTTTAGATTGTGAAGAAGAAAAAGGCAAAAGAAATTTGGGAGAGCCTGAAGACAAGGTACCTGGTGCTGATCGTGTAAAGAAGACACATTTGTAGACATTGAAGAGTGAATTTATGCTCTACGGATGAAAGAATAGGAGTCTATTGATGTGTTCATTGGCAAACTCAGTGACATGTCCAGCAGATTTTTCAGCATTGGTACAGATCTTGACGATGCCGCACTTGTCAAGAAGCTACTCGACTGTGTGCCTAATAGATACTTCACAGTTGTTGTGAGGATCGAACAATTTATTAACATTGAGATGATGTCGTTCGAGGAGGCCATAGGGAAATTGAAGATGTACGAGGAGAGAGCTCGACTCCATGAGAACACCGGCAGTGGTGACAGTGAGCTGATGTTCACTCACATCGAGCGGCAGGCACCCCATAGAAACAGCACCGGGGAAACTTCGTCTCTGGTCAGGGGCGCGAATCCAGCACCTCATACCGAGGCAAAGGCCTGTGGCGGGGATGAGGTCGTGGTAGGAGCGATCGAGTCAGCAATTATGCAGCTCGTTAGGAAGGTACGGGAGGTACCGACAATAGCAGCCATGATAAGAGCCATATCAAGTGTTTCAATTACGAGAAGATGGGATACTATGCTTCTGAGTACCATAGCAAGCGGTGGAATAATGAGAAACGACACACACGTGTTGCCCTCGATGAGCCAGTATTATTGTTTTTCGTGTCTCAGGAGAAGACACCAACTGAGTAGCAAAACGCCGAACAACCCAGAAAAGAAAGGGTGTTGCAGAACATTAACCATGACGAGTTGAAGATAGTAGATATGAATATTTGGTACTTAGATAACGGTGCCAACAATCATATGATAGACCAGTAAGAAATGTTCCAAGAGCTAGATGAGAAGATCATAGGGAAGGTGAGGCTTGGCGATGGCTCAGTCGTTCAGGTCATGGGTAAAGGGACGGTCGTGTGTAATGGAGACCAGTATACTCTCCATGAGGTATACTACATTCCGAAGCTATGTACTAACATCATAAGTATTGGACAAATGATAGAGAATGAGATCGTGATGAACTTGATGGGAGAAGCCATGAAGGGGTATGACAACGACAAGTTGATGTTCGTGAAGCGCACATCAAATTGCCTATACAAGATCAGT
This sequence comes from Drosera capensis, assembly GCA_001925005.1. Lineage (NCBI taxonomy): Eukaryota > Viridiplantae > Streptophyta > Magnoliopsida > Caryophyllales > Droseraceae > Drosera > Drosera capensis. The sequence continues at coordinate 11,982 of LIEC01010597.1, read as the reverse complement.
TTGGAGTTAGCCAAACCAGTCTGTCTCCTAGGCAGTCTTGAAGATCTGGAAGGTGTGGCAGTGTCTGCGTCACTCAAGACAGGTGTAACGGAGCCAGAGTCAGCCACTGGTGCAGATCATTCGCCACCTACTGCTGCGCATTCTATTACAAGTTCCGGATTCCCCCGACAGCGGCCCTGTGCATCTCAAAGACATCACAGACAACTACGCCAACACAAAAGAAGTTGCTCTTGATGATGAAGATGAGTTGATGATGTTGAAGTCTGACGAGCCAACCTGCTATCGAGAAGTAGCAGTTAAGAGTGCCTGGTATCATGCAATGTAGAAGGAGCTGGAGTCCATCGAGAAGAACAACATATGGATTCTGACCAAACTTCCACGAGGTCATGTCATACAACCGCCGATCACTGAAGCTCTTGTTGATCTTGATCCAGAGGCTAAATCTATTATAGCTGATACAGTTGACGCAAGTGCTTATAAATTGATCCAGGTATCTAAATCAACTAGAGAAGAAGGATTTGTTTTTAACAAAAAGGTTGTTACTGCACCAGCAACACAAGAAAAGGAGGAACACGACATTGCAGCTAAGGCGGAGAACACTGATGATGAAATGAATGAGATGATCAAAGGACAACACAAAGGCAATGGTAGATGTCTCGTCAAATCTAGCACTATCCTTGATCCGTAAGATAATGTGGATCAGAAACGCAAGAAGCCTGATGCCCTAAAGGGGGAAAACTGGGTCAATGCTAAAGATGACATCTCCTGCAATAGGGATGAGGTTAGAAACCTCATTGGGCGTAAGAGATCTAGTGTAGGAGAAGAAGTAGGTGTGCTAGAAAAACTCATGAAGATGGGAAAAGAGCAGGAAGCTCTAATAATCAATCTTCAAACAAAAGTGAAGAATCTGAAAAAAAAAGCTCACGAGAACACAGAAGCAGAAGACCGTCGCATAGAAGAGAGTGATACGCTGAAAGGTATGCTCGAAAAACTCATGAAGGTGGGAAAAGAGCAGGAAGCTCTAATAACCAATCTTCAAACAGAAGTGAAGAATCTAGAAAAGAAGCTCGCGAGAACACAGAAGTAGAAGACCATCACATTGTCATCATGTGATGCCGAATTTATGGCAGCCACAACAGTGGCATGCCAAACTCTATGGTTGAGAACCAGCTCAGTGAACTAACAAAGATTAAACCAAAGCCAGTGACCCTTTTAGTGGACAACAAGTCTACCATAGCCCTCATGAACAATTCTGTGTTTCATGATCACAGTAAGCATATAGAGACAATATATCACTTTATCAAAGAATATGTGAAAAAGGGACAGATTATGATGGAGTTCATGAGCACCGGAGAATAGCGAGTTGACGCACCGACAAAGGCAATGTCAGGTGTTAAGCTAGCTACTATGCGCCATTTGATGGGTGCTCGTGATTTGGAGCCATATGAAGATTAGAGGGGAGCATGTGAGCCATAATCTTTGATCGGAGATCACGCTTGCACTGTTTGTAAAGCACGCTTCACTCTTGATACACACCGGGAAAAGTAGCACGCTTCACTGTTGAGAGGCACACCGGGAAAAGTAGCTCTTCGCACTATTTATTTTCATGCTTACTTCTGCCTTTAAATAGTAGCCAAATTATAGTGCAGTAGAGCAGATCAATAAGGAGAAAAAAAAATCAGAAAACGAAAGATTTTCCACCAAACCTTACGGTATCTCCACGCACCACCAGCTCGATCTCGACCAATAGTTTGTTCATTGGTGTGTTGGTGAGTGAACAAATGGGTCAAGATTCATGGAAGAAGAAGGAGCCAAATAAGTTAGGTATGGGGCATCAATGATTTTTATCCACTTTTGAATATCTAAATCTAACTAAAACTACTATCGGATATTTTAATATGTTTTGAAATATTTTGGGTATTAAATTTTGAGTGAAGCTTATCTTACCTATTTTAATGTATTAAATGGTTTGGATATTTAAGCTTCACGACCTTATATAAATGACTACGATACTCAATTTTCTATAGCTCGGTAATAGATTCTAAACGGTTCGATGAATTGATTTATCATCGGTTAATCGGTTTAGTTTGATTTTAAACCGTTATTTTATTTTTTAAATCAAAACCCAACCATATAATAATGGGTTCGATCGGTTTCGATTTATTGATTTCGATAACGATTCGATAGTCGATTCGGTCTTCATTTTAACAGTCTTACTTAGAGCAAGTTCAATCTTAAAATAGGTGTACATGTTGCCATAATTTGACATCAAAAATGCTTTTAGAATCACAGGTTTATTTCCGAAGCACATAGCTTAGGAGATTATCAAAATACCATTGGGTCTCTCACACCATGATGATAGACTGATATGGTGTTTATTATCAAATCACCTATTCCCTGTCAAAATTGCATACAAAGTATGTTTTCGTTTCAGATTTGGCAGGGAGGAAAATAATGCAGATGAAGCACAATAGTGGAGAATGCTTTGGAAACTAAAGATCCCTCCGAAGGTTAAGAGCTTCCTGTGGCGGGCGCGCAGTGACTGCATGCCAATCATGTTGGTTTAGGATCGTGATGATGGTGTGTGACGAGACATGAAATTTGGTGGGAAACACTTTCCCATTTTTTTCTTCTTCTCTTTATTGATTTTGCTCTACCCCTGAGCTTATAAACTCTACCCCTAAGCTTGTTAATTTTACAATCAATCTACAATCTTCTATTTATAGGTGGAGGAGAGGTTGTGTGTTGCCTAACAAAACAAACAAAGCGGCGTTCTTCCTTTTCGGCGCCTAACAAGACAATGAATAGTGCTAGGTGGTTTTTCTTTTCCTGCTTTCCCCTGGCGTGCTTTACTTTTGTTTGTTCTTCTTTTCTTACCATAGTCATAGATTACGGCAAACATACTCCCCCTTAATCTTGACATGGCTACAGAGCACGAGGCTCAATCGCATGTTCCTTAACCAAAGAGCTTGGCATGCTATTGCAGTGACTTCCATAAACTCGGTCTCGCATAATGCCAATGCGTCGTCCTTTTTCTGCTTATGTGTTCTCGCGAACTTCGCTTCCACACCTTTTACTCTTGTTTGTAGAATGATTATTAAAGCTTCCCGTTCTTTTCCCACCTTCATGAATTTTTCGAGCACACCTTTCCGCGTCGTACTACTTTCTGTCGTCGTGGCATGAATGCAATCTGCTTCTTCTTCCACGTCAGATTTCTTGCGCTCGATGAGAGTTCTAACCTAATTCCTATTACAAGAGATGTCATCGTCAGCATCGACCTGATTTTCCCTTGTGAGGACACCAGGCTTCTTGCGTTCCAGATCCACATTATCTTGTGGATCGAAGATAGTGCTAGATTTGACGAAGTAGGTATCATTGTCTTTGCGCTGTCTGCACGTCCTTACTCATCGACGATCTCGCCATCATCGTCGGAATTTGTCACTGTTGGTGTCCGGAACTTGTAATGGTATGCGCAAAATCGTGCTAGATGGACTTGTCTTTTCTACCGCAGGTGGCTAACAACCTGCACCATCGGTTGACTTTGTTGCGCCTGCCACACCTTTCGACTTTTTGGAACTTGGTAGTAGTCAGATTGGTTTGGCTAACTCCAAACTAATCTTGTAAAGGCGATTTGATGTGCGCTTTACGAACATCAACAACTTGCCGTTGTAAAATACATTTATGACATCTCCCACCATAGTCACCTTGCTCTCATTCTCCCTCATTTGTCAAAGACTTCTGATATTAATACAAAGTTTAGGAATGTAGTATACCTCATGGAGGATATACTCATCTCCATTCTTGCACTAGAACACGACCGTTCCTATACCCATGACTTGAACTATCGTGGCATCGCCAAACATCATCTTTCTGGTGATCTTCTTTTCTAACTTTTTGAACATTTCTCGACGACCTGTCATATGATTGCTGGTACCGTTGTCTAAGTATCAGATATTCTTATTTGTTGTCTTCTCCTTGCCATGATGAAAGACCTGCAGTACCTTTCCTTTTTTGAGCTGTAGGACGTATTTTTTCATAACTCGTTTCTCTTCCTGAGACACAGAAAACAATAACGCTGGCTCATCCGGGGCAACGTATGTGTGCTGTTTGTCATTGTTCCGCCGCTTGCTGCGGCACTCCGAAGCATAGTGTCCCATCTCCATGCAATTGAAACACTTGATGTGGCTCTTGACACGCCTGCTGCTGCCGGTGCCTCTTGCACCTTCCTGACGCACTGCATAATTACTGCCTCGGTCGTTCCTTCCGTGACCTCGACCACGTCACTGGTCTTTACCTCGGTTTGAGGTACTCGATTCACGTCCTTGACCAGATGACAAAGTTTCCCCAGTGTTGCTCCTTTGGGGTGCTTGTCGCTCGCTACGAGTGAACATGAGCTGACTCTCACCACTACCAGTGTTCTCGTGTAGTCGAGCTCTCTCCTCGAACGCCTTCAATCGTCCTATGACATCCTCGAACGACATCGTCTCAAGATCGAAAAATTGTTCGATCCCAGCAACGACTGTGAAATACCTGTCTCGTACACAATCGAGTAATTTCTTGACTAATTCGACATCACCAAGGTTGGAAAATCTGCTGAATATGCCACTAAGTTTTTCGACGAACTCGTCAATGGACTCATGTTCCTTTATTTGTAAAGTATCAAATTCATTTTTTAATGTCTGCAATCGAGTCTTTCTTTACACGATCAACACCTAGGTACCTCGACTTCAGGCTCTCCTAAATTTCTTTCGCTGTTTTCTTCTTTGCAATCTGAAGAAGAACATCTTCAGGGATTGACTGGAGGATGTACACACGCACTTTTTTGTCCTTTCTTGGACTAACCTCCTCTTTCTCTGCTGGTTTGAGGGCCTCCCACATACTCTAAGCATTTAGAACTGCCTCCATTTTTATTGCCCAAACCATATAGTTGGAAGAGTTTAGTATCAAAAAATTGAATGGTACTCCATCTCTCTTCTTCGACATCTGATGAAAATAATTGACATTGTTGTGATTTTTTTTAAAAATCGTTTATTTTGTTTTTTTTTTTAAATTGTTTTTTTTCACATGTACACCATCACTCTTTTTTTTTATGTGTACAAAATAAATTCCCAACAATTTTTTCCTGTATTCCACTACTCCACTCACGCGTGCTGTTTTTTTAGTCCTCCACTGCTCTGCTTTTTCACACACATCAATGTACTGCTTACTCTCTTTCCTTTTCACGCATGCAAGACCACCAAACCACTTTCCCCTTTATTTTGTTTTTTCAAAAACTGGGCCCATTAGTTCTTTCTTCTCTCCTTCTGCTAGAGTATCAACGCTGCTTCTTGTAAAAAAAAAAAAACTCTCTTTGGCAAAAGCTAAGTCCTCCAACACCCAATCCGACCGCCAAACACAATAACCACAGCACTTCCGCCTTGGCGCTGCCTTCACTCCTTTCTTAGCCTCGTCACCTTCCCGTCACCGTCCGCCTTATAGATGGCGTGGATGTGCTTCGTGTATGTGCCGTGGATGTTGGCAATGACGAGTGCGAGGATGAGATGGCGTGGTGGTATCCATTGGAGGAGATGAGGGACTACATCCGGCCTTATGGGTCAGATCCGATTATGTGATCTGGTCGGGCTGTGCGGAGAATATACGGCCTGCGGCGACAACGATCTCGTGGTCGGATCTGCGCACTAGCGAAGTGCTGGTTGGATGTGTTCAAGAAGTGGCTGCTCACAATGCTAGAATCACTCGAAGAGTCGAAGCAGATTGAAATGGCGATGATCCTGTGGTATATATGATGGATCCCGGGGCAATCATGCAGCAGTGATCAAATGGCAAGCTGCGATACAATGGGTCGTCAAACTGCGAGCCCAGGAAACCAAGCCATGGGTCGTCAGCGGTTGAGGGGGGTGATCAAATGGCAATTGCCACCCCCAGGGAGGTTCAAAATCAATGTGAATGTGGCTATCAAAGGTCAGATCGTGTCGGTTTGAGAGCTATAGTTAGGGATCATCTTGGGAATGCAGGTGCAGCTGTTGGGAAGTACTATGAATATGCTGTCTTGCCAATGGTAGGTGAGGCTCTAGCGGTCAAGTTGAGGCTTGAAGTCGCAAAGTCCCTGCGCATGAAGAGTTTTATAACTGAGACCGATTGTCACCAGATTACAGAGATAATTGACATCGAGAGAGCTGGACATGTCTTTGTTCGGACCAGTGATAGAGGATTGTGCGTTGATGTCACGACAATTTAAGAAGTTTAATTGCTCATGAGTATCTCCGAAAGCGAATCAAGTTGCCAATGAAATGGCGAGTTTTGCCTCCAAGTGTTACCGGAAAAGGAACTGGAATATAACTCTGTCGGGAAACGTTTTCTTTATAATAAACTCTCCCTCAATGGGATTTTCAAAAAAAATTAAAATAAATAAATAAAAATAGCACTTCAATGCTGGATTCTATTTTACATCTAAAACGTATCTAAAACGTTCAATCTTGAATAAATTTTTTCTCAAGAATGATAATTCTAGGAAAAAAAAAAAAAAATCTACTAAACACACTACACCCACATCAATTTTTTTGAACAAAAATATACATGATGTCTTGGATGCATCATTTTGTTCCATGGCTTTATCAATTCTTTTTTTTTTTTTTTTTCTCAAATCCATATTTATTTATTTATATAACATAATTTAGATATCGATATTATTTTATATAAACTTCTCATAAAAACATCTAACACATCATTAAATTTTAAAAATTATACCGAATTATTTTTCATCAAATTTTATATATTTACATTTAATTAAATTTTTCAAAAATAAAGTTATTTATTTTTTTAAGTAAGTAACTGCATATCCTTTAAAAGATTTTTGAAAATGAGAAATTTAGAAAAATATTCAAAATTGATGATGTGATAAGCTATATCTATTTTTGATATCAAAATAAAATTAATTTTAGTTCACTTTTATATAAACATCAAATTTGGCTCGGAGATTTTTGTTTTTATAATTTTATTTTAAATTATAAGTTGGATTTGCTCGGTTTAAATTTGCAAACCGTTCATTACGACGAGGGAGTGACATTGTTGAACTTTTCCATCGGATGCTGAGCTGGACAGCAACGAAGAGTATCCCCGATCAGCCAAAGCGCAACACTCGTTTCTCTTCACTCCCTCTCTCGATTTCAAACCCCGTGACGATTCAACCATCTACAGCACAACTCTCACACTCGTGGGACCCCACTAATTCCACTCCAATCGCCCATCCCTTGCAAGTTCACCGTTGGAGCGAAACACAATGTCTTGGAGTGCAAATAACACATGTGCCTTCTCTCTCTCTCTCTCTGTAACCACCTCTATTGTGGAGCCCCTTTCTTTCCCTCCCTCGCCTCTCCATTTCGAATCCCGTGAACAGTTCAACAACCTCTCTCCTCTCTCTCCTCCTCACTCTCTCTCTCTCCTCCCATCAACTCCATTGTTTACGAGCTTCCATGGAACCACCACTCGATCCACCACCGCAACCGCAACCAGCGTCGAACAAGCCGCGGGAACCACATCGCTTCATGGAAGATGATGGAGACGAAGAGGAGAAGGAATCGTCGCCTGAGGAGGTGAAGTTGCAGAGTGAGAATGGAACTGGCGGTGGTTGTGATTCGAAGCTGTCTGATTCTGAGACGGAAGCGGTCCAGATCTCGGAATCGACGGTGAAGAATCGATCAGAGAAAGATGATCTGAGCGAAGAGGAGAAGGAGTCGCTGGAGGAGGAGGCGAAGAGCACTGATGGCGGCGATTCCGCGATGAGGTGGACGGTGAAGTTGCAGATAGGAGACGAGGACGATCCCGTTTTGCCGTTGATCAAGACTAAGATCCTCAAGCCCTCGCCAAGCGTCGGCATTCACCTAGCGAGCTACCACACCGGCGGAGTGAAATCGTCCAACGGTAATGGTAACGGAAGTCCGGACAGTGAAGACAGCGGCGGCGGTAATGGTAAAGGTATATTATGTTCGATGATGGCGGAGGCGTGGGAAAGGCTGATGAAGTCGAATGTTCTGTACAAGGGGAGTCCCGTCGGGACTCTGGCCGCTCTCGATCCAAGTGCCGAGGCTCTGAACTACAATCAGGTATAATGCTGAACTGTCTAGCTTGAGATCGATGTGTCACATTGTACCTTGTGAATTGTGCATACTGTGATTAATTGATTTATCTAATCGGTTGAGTTCTTGTTCGTGTCGAGTGATCGTGATCGTGATTACGTTGCTTTTGCTTAAGATTTGTGTTTTGGTTGATTTTGATTATTTAGAGAGTTCTTAGTTGAGATTCAGAGGCTGTTGATCATCAATGTTCAGTTAGGAGATTGATCAGGTTCAAGTTTGTGATGCAACTTGAGAGTCTTTTCTGAGGAAAGAAAGAAAACAGACGGATGTCTAAGTTCACACATTATTTTCCTGATTGTGGTGTATTAGCGTCTTAAACGTGTCATACTTTTGATTTGGAAGGGAGGACAAACACAGCAATTCTTGAGCAAAAGAGTCTTAACAATTGTGGACGCATACTTCTGGTGCAAGCACTTATACAAGTGTATTAAGCGATATTCGAACGACGGAATTGTTGGTACATTACAGGTTTATGTGAGAGATTTTGTTCCTAGCGGACTAGCTTATCTGATGAAAAGTCCCCATGAAGCTGAGATCGTCAAGAATTTCCTGATCAAGACTTTGCTCCTTCAAGGAAGAGAGAAGAGGATTGACAACTTCACCCTTGGAGATGGTGTCATGCCTGCAAGCTTCAGGGTTTCTTATGATTCTCATCGCAAGAAGGATACAATAACTGCAGATTTTGGAGGAAGTGCTATTGGAAGAGTGGCGCCTGTTGATTCCGGGTTCTGGTGGATCATTCTGCTGAGATCATATGCCAGATGCACTGGAGATTACTCACTGTCGGAACTGCCAGAGGTACAAAGAGGAATAAAGCTGATACTCGGTCTATGCCTCTCTGATGGCTTCGACACTTTCCCTACACTTCTATGTACCGATGGATGCAGCATGATAGACAGGAGGATGGTAAGTTATCTTCTGTTCTGTCACATGTCTATATGCTTCTCTCGGAGAATGGAAGACAAAGCGATCCTAACAGCCGCAATACAATGGCATCAGAATGGTCTTGCACGCACTTGTCTGAAACAATTAAGCAGAAGATATCGTTTGTTTTGCTTGAAAGAATCTATCACAGGATAAGCATTGCTGCATATAAAGTTTTAATTTCAGGTTTCTATGATTTTCCCTTCCATGGCAGCTTGATGCTTATGTTAACTAGCAAAATCACTTGTTTTTGTTAATCAATGGAGCAGGGCATATATGGTTATCCAATAGAGATTCAGGCTCTTTTCTTCTTTGCGCTAAGATGTGCGAAGCAAATGCTGAAACCTGAGGATACCAAGGACCTGATTGAGAAGATAGATAAGCGGATAAGAGCACTGAGTTTCCACATCCAGACTTACTACTGGCTTGATTCTACTCAGCTCAACAACATATACCGCTACCGCACAGAGGAATACTCGCATACAGCCGTCAACAAATTCAATGTCAATCCTGAATCGATCCCGGACTGGTTGTTTGAGTTCATGCCCATGAGAGGAGGTTACTTCATTGGTAACGTCAGCCCCGCTCGTATGGACTTCAGGTGGTTCTTGGTTGGGAACTGCATTGCTATCCTGAGCTATCTAGCCACGCCTAAACAAGCTGCTGCTATCATGGACTTGATTGAGGAACGCTGGGATGACTTAACAGGAGAGATGCCTCTGAAGATTACCTACCCAGCGCTGGATGGACACGAGTGGCAGGTCGTTACTGGCTGTGATCCTAAGAACACACGATGGAGTTACCACAATGGCGGTTCTTGGCCAGGTCAGTGTCCAGACAAAACTGGACATATAGCGTGTTATGTTTTTTTGCCACTTCAAATCCCATAGCTTATCCAAAAACTATTTGTCATATCTATAAACTGAGATGGATTAAAGAAAACCCTTCGGGCGTGTTGAACTTCACAATGGATCTTACATTCATAAGGTTGATCTTACATTCTTACTTTTGGATTGAGTCAGTCAACATGTTTTACTGCTGGATGCATGGTCACAGGGAACCAAGATATCCTTTATATATGTTTGACAGCTGATATTGATAGTATATCTCATTTTGGTATGTTTTGCATTTGCAGTTCTCTTGTGGCTTTTGACAGCAGCCTGCATCAAGACTGGCAGGCGTTTGATGGCCAAGAGAGCGATCGAGTTGGTTGAGCAGCGACTCTTAAAGGATGGATGGCCGGAGTACTATGACGGAAAGACAGGGCGTTATGTTGGCAAGCAGGCTAGGAAGTACCAGACCGGGAGCATCTCCGGTTATCTGGTCGCAAAGCTGTTAGTTGAGAACCCTTCCAACATTGCGATGATCTCTTTTGAAGAAGACAAGCAGATCACCAAGCCCAGGCTCACGCGATCTTCCTCATGGAGTCACTAGGTAGTTCACACTTACGTTGTAGTGAACCAACATACTAACCCTCTTAAACCATACACATTGCGATGAATATTGCTACAAAATAATTCTAGATCAGTCACTGCGTACGCTGTAGAACTAGTATCGATCAGTGATTCGTCAGTTCCCGATAATTGTGTCTTGAAACTCCTCGGATTCAAGTTCTCCCCCATATTGCTTAGACCCTGAAAGTTCTTGGTCGGCTATTTTTTTGCAGATTTTACAGCCCAATAAGGATCCGACTGATTTCCATTCCTGGACAAACAGAAACGTTTTTTGATACGCATTATTTTGATCGACTGATTTCCATTATTTTGAAACAACCGCCAAAGACATCAACAACTGATAATCAACCAGACCTGAATAATCAAGTAGATAGGAAATGACCAAACTTTGATTAAAATGGAATGATTGAATGGTACTATAAATTACTATAAGTATCCTCATTAGCTGGCTAGAACGAACACAGAATGATCGGACAACATTACATTATCAGAACTCAAAGTGTATGTTCTCATTCATAGTTTGTGTCAATACAGCTATGGGGATATATAGTTGAGTACATGTCAAGAATAGAAGATTGACATCCTAAAGTTATGGGATGGCAATCAATTACTAACAGCTAAGAAAAAATCTTTCTCTATTATACCCTTTCAAGATGAAGCGTCCGGAACTGTAATATCCCGTAATAATTTGAATAGGGAAGTAAATACTTTAAATATGGTAAGGTATATTTGAACGATACAAGAATCCCGCAAAAATCTCAACTGCTTCCGTAAATATCTCAACAATACTGGTCTCAAAAAATGATAATTTGATCGCCTCTCAACATCATCACTTCTCTGATACATCTCAAAAACCTAATTTCATCGATCTGCTCTTCAATCCTTCTCGATCGACTCTCAGCTTTCGATATCCGAGATTTGTGATCGAATCATTTCATCTCAATTGCTCAGATCCGAAATTGAGAAAATCAGTGTTCATTTACTGAGATTTGGGGAATCTCCGTGTTTGTGAGTTGATGCTTGCCGTGTGTTTCCTGGATGACGGGAATTTTCTTGTTGCTGGTTCTTTGTGAAATGGCTGAGGCACTAGTCTGCTATCAAATCCTCATACTAGTACCTTGAATGATTATGCGATCAGTGGAGGTTGTTACTGTATGATTCTCAATAATTACGGTATCAATTATGTCCCCAGTTACTACATGTGGCCTAGTAAGAGAGGTGCTGAAGCTGCCCCGCGAAAGGAAAGATGGATTTGATATCGTGATCAACAATGTGAACATACCAGACATGTATGCTTTTAAGCTCCTGGAACATTGGACTTGAAATGAACCTCCCTGTTATTATGATCTCTATTAATGGAGAAATAAGCAGGGTAATGAAAGGTGTTCAACATAGAGCTTGTGATTATCTTCTGAAACCCATTAGGATGAAGCGGCTTCGATCATAGAGGAGATACCATTTGAACCCGG
>LIEC01010596.1:0-83440 GCA_001925005.1 Drosera capensis | reverse complement strand
TCCCAAAATTGTCCTGTGTTGACATGATTCCATCACACTACAACAGACATTACCAGTGACAATATGCATGGTCGACTATGAAACAAGCCTGTCTAATGTTTCCCCACTGCTCACTGAACCAGAGGAATGGGTGTATATGCCCATGCAGTTAGGAAATCATATTGAACTTTGAGAGACAATCATGGATCAAACTCGGTAAGGAAATCATAAACCGCCTTCATCTTGAAAAATTAAAATAGAAGGTGACCTTCAAATTTCAATCAAACATGATCAGGGAATAGCAAGAACGCTATGCAACTCTATAATACTTGCACACATATGTTTGGATCAACCACGAAATGATGCCATCCTCAAGTTAATACATTTTTTAACATTATGGATTTGAAATTCCACATACATACCTACATAAGAAACTCAGCTCCTCAAGCTCCTTGGACAATCCACAAGGACATACAAACTCTGAATTACTATTCCAAAAAACACTGTAGAAAAGGATCAGCAGGTTCATAGTGTTCAACGTACCTACCCCCTAGGAGACTAAGAGTGTTTCGCACCAAAGTTCTAACTTATTGTAGCTTTGAGTATGGATAATTTTGTGATTTTGCGTTGCTCTCTTGAAGTCTTAATCTTGTGGAAAGGGTGAAATGCATACATATAACTGCCTACACAGCCATTCAAGTATCCCTCCCTAGCAGTCTGACATCCAGTCGAGTGTAACACAGCCCTATCTAGGACAATGCCGCACATTATGAAAGCGTAGACAGGTTCAGATAAACCTTCTTTGCATTGACATAGTGACAATTATCATCTACTTAACAGTTCAATGGCTTAGCAACATGAACACGCCTCACAAGTAGCAGATCATTCGGCCAGTAAAATTATAAACACAATGCCCCTGCCGCAACCAAGCAAACCGAAATGTCACAGATCTAGAACATAGACATGTTTAGGATCCTAATAAAGATAAGACACTGAAGCACGACTATGGATTCTCTAATCTGATAACCCTCAAAAAGCACATTATCATACCAACATCGAATCCGCTAGAAAAATAAAGTGATCCCACATGTGCTAAACATTGCCCCCACCTCTAAACAAAGATAATTTATTTTTAATTTTCCTTCTAGACCCAAATCTAACCCTAGACACCCAGATCAAATGCCACCAAGTCACAGGCTTGATCCAAGCCCATCAAAGAACACAACCCATATAGGCAAACAAACCAGAACCCAACACAAATCATCAACCAAAAAATCAAAACACCCCAAAACAAAAAAGCATCTAATAATCATCCAATCACACGAAATCAAGCACAACCCAGAATCAGATCTGAACGAAAAAACAACTATCCCACAAAAATCAGAGAAAACCCCATCTCAAATCAACACTTATATTTCAAAAAAACACAACAATATGAGAAATCGATATTCGAGATCTGACCATCGCCGTCCTTGTCGAATAGGCTGAATGCTTCCTTGAACTCGGAGATCTGCTCGTCGGTCAATTGATCCGCCATTTCAGTTCACCTGCTCAGAGAGAGAGGAAATGAGAGGATTCGGAGATGGGATTGGCGCAGAAATGAATCAAATGATGGGGTTGGAGAAATTTTCGGGGTGAGACTTGAGATTTCATTTTTTCATTATATTTTTTCTCCAAACTCCAAGCACTTTTTCTTTTTCTTCCCTTTAAATTACAAACATTTTTTATTGGCCAATATTTTTATAAAAAAATCAAATTATATTATATCTATCCATCCAACATAATTTGTGTTTTTTATGTCATTTTTCTTTCTCACACATTCACAAATATCAATTTGAAATTTCGCATAAATTCAATATGCATAAATATCAAACTATACTTATTTTATATCACATCAACTCATCCAACACACATAAAAAATATCAAATTATTCTTATTTTATATCAGATTAATTCATCCAACGACATTTCTCTTCATATTTTTTTCTCTCTCACTCATAATGATGAAATGGAAATATTCCTCTTAAATTAATATATATATATAAATATACATATCAGGTTAATTCGTTATAATTCTTTTGGACCGTGATAATGATAATTTATACTTAGAGGTGAAGAATGGAGATTTAATAATCATAATTTTGCTCCGAAATGGAGATATAGAATAACAAGAGAGGTTGATTAGTTATAATCCACGATTTGGTTCATCCATTCGTTTATTTCATAATACAGACGCATATTGCTATTTGCAATCAATATCTCATAGGAACTTGTCCCACCAAGCCACATATTTTGACCCAAAGCAACAGGTAAATGTTACAATGTAAACAAAAAAATATTGCTTATTAATAATAAAAAAAAAAAACTGTAATCAGTCATCATACAACATGCCGAGTGAATTTGACATTATAATGTTGAAATATAACGGATGGAAAATTATAACGTTCAAAAATTTAATGTTATAAATGAGAACAGTCACCAATGAATTTAACTATTCCGATTCACTAATGAATTTAATCTCACAATTATTACAATTTTCAACAATTTTAATCCTACGTTCAAACACCCAAATTGTCATGCTTGTCTCAAACTCATTCACATTTCAATCTCTCTAGATGACAAGTCGAGAATTACTGAAACGACAAGATTGTAGAATCAAGCATTCCTATTTTATTGTGTCGACTAACATGTCAATATTAGCCCTCCAACAAGCCTCATCTTCCCACTCAAGAGAAATGCTTATGCTTTAGGAGGCGGAGGACAAGAAGCCTCAAGGAAAGCGCCGACATCCGATATATTCAAAGTATATTTCGAAATGACGTCTAATACTGATGGAACATTCAAGGTTCCTTGCAATTACTACAATATAATTTATCAATTAAAAATTGGAGGTGAAGACGAGACATTCACAAAGCATCCGAGAAGTAAACATCCCGGGATAGTCGGCATCCACACTACACAAACACAAATTATCGAGTATATTAGTTCTAACTCTTCTCAATTATTTCATTATAGTGAACAAAAATATAAAGAAGAAATGAGTAAATTTGTCTCTGTTGAACATTCATCCTTTAGTTTTGGTGAAAAATATGATTTTAATCACTTTATTCAAAATGCATGTGCACGACCAACAAAGCGTGTTCCTAGAACTACACTTACACGTACCATTCATAAATTATATAAACAAGAAAAAAAAAATTAACAATATTTTTCATTAATATTGATGGATCCGTTCATATAGATAGTGATATTTGAAGTGATCATTGACAAACACATTTTTATTTGGCATACTTTTCATTTGATAGATGATGATTGAAATATAAAAAAAAAATTATCGCATTCAGAGTTTTTGATGAAAAACGTACTAAGGAAAATATTTTTAGATTAATATCTCAGATTTTGAAAGAATATAATTTTGTTCAAATTATTTTTTTCGATCTGATTCGATAATGTTGTGGCAAATACCGCTTCTATTGTGGAATTGCATAATCTATGTCTGACCTACTTTTGGCGGAAATTTTTTCCATATAAGATATGTTCGTCACGTTATAAACTTATGTGTACAAGATGGCTTAAGATGTCTTGAAACTTTTTTTATTTTCAATTAGAAGAGCTATTTCATATCTATGAGCACATCCACAAACAAAGAAAGAATGGGCAAAATTTTGCAAAAGTAATGGTAAAAGACAAAAGATTTTCAAAAGATGTTTCAACACAATGGAATTCAACATATGAGTTGCTTAATGAATCATTTGAATATCGGGAATTATTATATACATTTATCACAAATAATGTTTCTCAAATTACTTTATATGCACATCAATGGTTTATTTGCTCAAAAATTTTGGGTATTTTAAAAGTTTTTAATTGTGCTACATACACCTTATCAAGGGTCTATTACGCTACAGTACATTCATTTATTGTACAATGTGTTAATATTGCCGGATTTATTAATGATTATAGATTTGACACCAATAATCCATACGATGAGAATTAATTGGCTAAATTATTATTTACATATTCCATCAATTTATTTAATTGCCTCTTTTTTTTTACCCATGTTATAAATTAAATGGTAAACATGATTTATTTAAATACATATTACACTTGTTTACATTTGGAAAATGACATTCCTCGTTTGAATGTAGATGTCACTGACATACTTGGTAATGCTAGAAGAACAATATATAATTTATATGATGAATTTTTTAGAATATATAATGTGTAAGTCCTGTTGAAACGTCCTTACCCAATATATCTGTCCGAAATTCGAATTTAAATCAACTTAACAAGGGAGACCAATTTTTTATGCATGGACAAAAGAAACAAAGAGAGGAACAAATTCTGAGATAGAAAATTATTTAACGGTTGATTTTGATGATGATATAGATTGGACCGTATTCAACCGGTGAAAGAGACATTGAAATCAATATCCTATAATTTCTATGATAACAACAAATATTGGGAACTTTATCTTCAACTGTTACAGTGGAACAAGCATTTAGTGCGGAAGGAAGTATTTCAGATGAAACACGATCATCAATGAACCCCGAATTCGTGGAGACTCAAGCATGTCTTGATGATTGGACAATAACAGGATACCGAAGACAAGAAATAAAGCGAGAAAATAACAAAGACTCATATGATATAACAGCTACAATAGATGGAACTACAATCGATACTGGATCTCCAACCAAAAATAATGACTAGATAAGATCTATTATTATGATTTTATAATGATATTATTTTGTTTTCTTATGTTGTATTATATTATTAGTTTCAATAGTTATTATACGGGAGCCTAGGAATGGTGTCTGAAGCCTTCCTTGCTTTTGAAATAATTGAGATGTTTTTTTTTTGTGCCTTGTTTCCTACAAAGGAGCACGACTCCACGTAGACTTAGTAAATAAAAAACAAACCTTTAAATGATTTTAAAATAAAATGGACATCTTCTTTTTGGAGCGCCCATTTTGTAATTAGGATTTGTTTTTGTAATTTGATATTTTAAATTTTTATAATTCTACAAATAGTTTTTCAAGTTTTCACAATTTTGATTTTTCATGGACGAAATTATGTTACAAATTTTAACGAATTAATATTCAAATCAAAACAGAAAAAAAAAAAAAAGGAAACCGAAACAGAACAGAAACCAAAATCAAAATAAAACCGAAACCGTCAAAACCTTCGGTCTTTCATCCCTCAAAACCGAGATCGACAGTTTCGGAACCGTGATCAGGTCTATCCCTGGTAGCCACCCTCTATGCATTGCAATCTCATACATGTGTGTCGTTGACCAACCTCGAAGATCATCTATCCAATGGCTTGTAAAGAACAACGGTGACATACTTTGACTGGAACCGATGGGTCAGACCGAGCCCAACTATGGACTGGGAACGCCAAGCCTTGTCTTCGAAAACATGGTTTAAAACAACATGTTGGGGATGTGTAAATGGCATAATGCCTGAACGTGACGTGCCAAGCACAGTAAATTCCACCTGAGGCGGGACTATTGCTGGCTCCTTTGCAAACTCATCTTCTCTTGGAAATGATTGACCATAGCTAGAATCTGGTGACTCTGGAGCTTCGAATTCAGCTGCGCTATCCAGGCACTCCGGCACATGGTCCTGGTATGAAATGAAATGCGATGATGAGATTAAAATTGCAACATACAGGCAGCGTGTTAAAAGCATAAGTTTTGCTATGTGTTGTATCCTTAGGTATATGCATGAATGACTTTCTAATTGTCTAATGTGTGACAACCACATGTGTCTACTATTCAGGACTCGTCTAGCATTCCAAACATACAAATTTTTTATAGAGGGTTAATATGAACAGGCTCCTGAAGCTGATATCCAGTATGTTTCCGACACCGACTTGCAAGCTGATTCAAACAATTTGTGCAAAAGCATGTCCACACATTATGCCGCTAACTTCCATCAAGTCAATGTCTTAATAGACTGTCAAAATCAAAACTCTTTCGTTGGAAAATCTCACAGCAAGCTCTTGCATTGTTAATTAAAATTAATCATGAATCAGTCAAGGGGTTACTGGGTTACTGCATGCTATCTTAGTAGACAAGAATGTGATGAGCATAATGAATTAGTGATACTCACATGTACAGCAAGGACATTGCAAACCTGATCCGTGTCAACACTCGCACAGGGCAGATCCGGCATATATCTATATTCCCCGTCAGCAATGAACTTGCAATGGTAGATTCCTGATGGAAGAACCAGAAGCAATGAATGATCCTTCCCGGACTTGTGAAGAAACCTCCTTCAGGAGACAAAGAAAAACGAATAAGAATCTGCTCTGTACAATTCGGCATGTAGCTCAGCTTAGAGCAGTGTCAAACTTACCTTGATGTCCAATTGTCCCACGATCCTTCCACAGCTACATTGTTGCCTCCCTGAGTCCATGTAATCAAAGTGGGGATCCCCTTATCAGAAGGAGAATCAAGAGAAGCATGAGATTCATCATTCCATTTTCTACTCGGGAAGCGAGAACCGACACTGATTGGAAGGGGAGTGCCGGGGAACTGCAAAACGTTACCTATATTAATTTAGACTTCCACATAGACTGTCCTACATTGATAGGTGCTTATAGAACCACAAAAGAAGTACAGCACAATTTGTTGAAGTGGTATACTCCATGTCAGTACAGCCAACTATCACTTGAACTAGTGATGAAATTTGTCAAGTTCTGAAACTAGCAAGCTATTCAGATTGTGGGAACAGCAAGTTAAGGCTCAAGAACCTCATAAGTCGTGCACCCCAAGCTGAAACCTCATGCAGAGGCAGTATCCGCTTGCCAATGGCCACTTAGCTCTGGGCCGAGGGCAAAGCTTTAACCCTAATCTATCAGCTAAAATGGCACTTAGACCAATCTCAAAAGGCAGAATCATAACAAGAGTACAGCCCAAGACAGATGGAGCTAGCAAGGAAGCACATCACGACAACTAAGCAGCCAAAACATGATCCATCTCTTCATGTTGGATATAAATATTATAATGAGCCTACTGTCATCCGTTCGAACTTTTTGAATGGAATTGGTTTCTCGGCACTAAATCTTCTCTAATGTGCCATAAATCATGATCCACAGCAACACTTGCAAGCCTATAGAAACTTCGAATTCTTACACAAGTTGCTGACCACAGTGCTAAACAGACATCACAAATCCTTTGCTTGATGCTTCTTTGTAGGTGATTAAATACTAGCAGGCTCCAATTTCGTGCATTAATCCTCTCCCTATCCAATGACTCATAATCCGACGACAAAATGATCCCATCGCGCTGAACGTGAAGAGAAACCATATTACAATTGCAAGGCAAGGATATACACAACATCAATGAATATATTGGAATAAGCAAAGTTTTATCATCACGTCACTTTGTCACCTCTTTGTTCTGTTTGACAATACCAATAAGATGACGTAAAATTAAAAAGAAACAAGAAAGGAGATAACCTCAGGTCTTGCGGTGGCCGTCGGATCATCATTCCCCGCCGCCGCTGCCGCCGCGGTGGAGTGTTTCTTGCCGTGCGCACTTCCCATCAAGGCAGATCTTTCAGGTTCGTTTTTGATTGAATGTGTGATGCGATTGATTGACGATCGACGGCCGTGGTGAGGATAGTGGTGGAGGCGGAGCGCGGGCGGTGGAATGGAGAAGACGAAGGTGGCGACTGAGAGTGGTGGTGGATAATGGTGGAGGACAGAGCGGAGTTGACGAATTGTGCGAGGAAAGGAGTGCAATGGATCAAGAAAGAATACAGAAGCCGTGTAAGTGTCATACTCTCTCAGGTGTACTAATTTAAATAATGTTAATTTATTTATATTATTTTAATATATATATATATTATAATAATTTTTATATGAAAATATCAAAATAATTATAATATATTTATTATTATTATTTTATAATTATTACGGTAAATCCAATTATTATAAAAAATTATTCTTTTTTATCAAATTTTAGAAAAATTCAATATATATATAAATTCGTATATATAATCAAATCATTATTTATATTTTAAAATAAATTGAGTATTATTTTTCATTCACCGATTTTAGAACAAATCCCCAAAAATAAATTATTTGTGTTGTTTTGCAACTGTAATCTCTAGTTTCCAAAACAGGACACAAAAGTATCGATCATTAACATTTCTAGTATTCTAGTTATGGTCATTACATTATGTAGTTTTCATCAACATTACAAAAATGATCAAATGATTTGTCATAAATGTACTATTTTCTTGTTTGTTTTATAAAATTTGTAGCATTTTTCACATAAATCATAAAATAGGTCATGTTATGAATGATTTACGGGACAATCAAACAATGTTTTTTTAAAACTTATAGTGAAATATTTAAAAAAAATATCCTAAAATAAAATAAATTTCATACCTTCTCGTTTAATAATGAAAAATAATACAACAAAATACATAATAAATAATAATATAATTATTATGTAATATAACAAATATTATTAGACTAATAGAGTAGTATTTTTCGTGATGAATACAATTTATTTTCTTTATCCCATAATAGATACAATGCTTTTTTGTTTTGATATCTGTAATAATTATAACACTATTCTATTTGAAAAATATAAAATTATTCAAATTAAGATACAATACATCTATTATCATCAAAAAAAATTATCTTATTAAATTTTATAAAAATTTAACATATATAAATTTAATTTATTATAAAACGAGTGACTAATAATAACACAATCATATCCTGAAAATGAGTATGTGCGTGAGACAACAATTTCTTACCCTTGAGAGTCCACTATCGGTTCATTTCTCAACTCTTTTTCCTCATTTGTGTGCTTGTGATAAGCACGTGATGAATCCTCGACCACCAAAAAGCAAGAGCTGTGGATAAGTTTAACCAGGCAGAGCTATCGATTATTGCCACCACTGTTTTCGTTGATTTGAATCCATTAATGACATTGGTTGTTCTCATCAAGTGGAGAGCTGGAAGAAGAATTTGATGGAATGCGGAAATGTTCTCCCTCTTCTTCCTCACGAGTTATGAGGCTTGCGTGATCTGTGAGGTGTGATGAGTGGATAACTGGATAAGTCCACCAACCAATTGCCACGTCAAGTCAATTTGTTCCTTTCTACACATAGGTTTTCTCAAATCTTGATTTCAATTGTTATGTATCCTCGTTCCGTAACACAGAGATGGAAACGATAATGACAACATTGACTGACATGTACTGTACTTATCATTTTTCTTTTAACAAGAGTAATAGGAAAATAATTTCGGTATCGGAATTTGATACAAATTGATTTTAAGAGAAATCTTAAAAGAAGGTTTATTAAGACTAAAGTCGTAACGATTATTTTGTCCCACCCCTTCCCTCACCATTGTGTTGGGCCGGGTCATTTCTTATGGAGGAAACCTGTTGTCGAATACCCATATTTAATTATATGAAAGAATTTGATTTTATTGGGTTAGATTATTTTGTCATCAAAAATATATATAAGAGATATTTTTAAGATCAAGATTTTTATTATTATTATATTGTACGTGAGAGATCAGAGAAAAAAAATAATCGTGCAACAGCCTTGGTTGTTTGGTTCTTCAGATCAAATCATAGCATGTCTCGTAAGATTTTTTTTGGGAAATCTCCACTATGCAATCAACTTCGAAGCACTGTTTGGAGGTCAAGCCGGTGTCGGATCAAGGAGAAAATTTGATAAGCGCGTTCTTAACTCATCAATTTTCAAATAGAAATTAACGATGCGTCGTTTGACGTTGTGTGTATCGAGATATTGCCGTCCAAACATGGCTGCTCGAAACTGTTGGTTTTTAGTTGATTTGCTCGCTGATATGATTTGTTTGTCTGCGATCGTAATTGCCTCTCTATAGGATCTTGTGTATCAATTATTTCATTAATAGTGAAGCTTTATGCTGAGTTTCGACCCAGCGGTTTTTCAACTCTCACATTGAAAGATTTTTTATATTAAAAATCATATCTTTATATTTTTATTATTTTTTGCTTTATTATATTTGCTTCCTAACATATTATTTATTCCGTATTGTTTTTGTGTCCTACGTCCTGTTTTGGAAAGTGGATAATGATGGAGGAGGACGAAGAGGTGAAGCAAAGAACAAATAATAATAGCATGAGAAATCTGACCTTCGGCATCGCCGTCAATTTGGGTTTCCACTGCGGACATCATGTGATGAAACAAACGGATGGAATTTTGTCGGCCGTCTCTTGTGAATCAAATTGTCAATTTAAAGATGTTTGAACTAGGTTAGTACGGGTAAGGTTATCTCTTCGAATTTGGTTATATCTAAGACTACGATTATGTCATTGGCAAAACACACAAAAATATAAAGTGTAAAAATTAAAATGGATATACAAAAACTTATATTGTATTAGGTATCAAAAAATAATTGTCTTTTATATCATTATGTAGATTAAGTAGATAATTCTACTTTGATGACTAAATTATGTAATTGATACATAGGTTTTATCGATTGATATGGTTTGTCAATTTCACATCATATCTGCTTAATTGAGATTAGTTTTAATTAGAATGCATACGTATGAGCTACATTCTAAATAAAGTTGATCTAATACTTAAAGTTATTATATTTATCTATTATTTCCTCCGTCCCAATTTAAATACAACAGTTTAACATGGCACGCGTGTCGATGTAAAGTTTGACATACGTGTAACGATGATCAATTTTTTTTAAAATTTATATAGTTAAACCTAATACATGTTATCAGATATGATTTAATATGAAAACAAAATTTATATTCATACGTATATAATAATATAAAAAATATATTCTTTTAATTAAATTGAGATGGAAAGAATATATATTAAATGAAAGTGATTGAGACAGAATTTATCCTTATTTTATCAAGAGAAAAGAATAAGTTATCTAAATAGTTTTTTTTTAAGATCCGATAATTTTATATTTAATCTTTTTTATCAAGTGAATAAATTATCTAAATAATTTTTAAGATTGAATATTTTTAGATTTAATGTTTTTTTATCAAGTAAAAAATTATCTAAACATTTTTTCAACGGATACAAGTGGAAAACCTGCTCATAGGCCATTAATACAAACACATATCGCATTTTCATTAGAAAATCTCAACTAGAAATCCGTAGAGTAGTTCTAAATCACACTGTATGCATTTGGGGAAAAATCTAACCGTAGATAAAAGGATAATACTATTGAACGTGAACAAGCATGGATCATTCCTGCATGGAACAAACACAGTACATTTTTTTTCCCTAACACAAAAGGCGTAGTCTTATTCTCTACTATTTACTTCACCTCATTTATCGAAAGCAGTACGTAAAACGTAGAATAAGCAGAAACCATGAACAGAGGAAACTGAGGCGTGCACAGGGCCCAAATCCTCCTGAAGATATCCTCTCTCTAGATGAGAGAGGCAGAGCTCCCTTGAAGCAGTCCATCTCTGATCTGAGAAGCAACGTCTCGTACAGCACCAGGGCCATGTGGAATGAAGACGGCAGAAGACTTGGAGGTTGCACCTATCTCCTTCATCGTGTCAAAGTACTGGGTCACTAAGACCATGTCCATGACATCCTTTGCACTTGTCCCCGGCACATTCTCTGAAAAATTCAGCACGCTGTCTCTCAGCCCATCCACGATAGCTTGGCGCTGCCGAGCTATACCCAGACCAGAAAGGTACTTAGACTCAGCTTCTCCCTCAGCCTTCTTGATCTGCAGTATCTTCTCCGCTTCTGCCTTCTCATTTGCAGCCATTCTCATTCTGGAAGCTGTTGGGAAATAATAAGAGATAATCAATCTTTGATAATTTGTATGCTGTACCAAACCTCCAAGAAGGGCCTTTTCTATGGCCACGTACCCTGCCTGAATATAATCTGAGCATAGCGAGTACGTACAAAAAGAATTTGCTTCAAGTAGTGCAAAATTACCTGCATTGATCTCATTCATGGCTCTTTTCACGTGTACATCTGGTTCTATGTCAACTATGAGAGTCTGAACTATTTCATAGCCGTAGTGTGACATTGCCTGGATGACCGCAAGACACAATTTTAGTTTGGAACACTTGTGGACAAAAGGGGAAGGACAGTCAATTCTCAATGCAACATTAGAAACCTAGGGGAATGGGGATCCCGAGATTGGACATTGGAAGGATGGCATTGTGCGTATGTTATGGGACAGAACATGAACAACTAATAGTAGTACAAGGACAGATGGAAAATGCACCTTCTCAAGCTCATTTTCCACAGCCTTTGCAATATCGTTCTTCTGCTCAAAGGCGGAGTCCAGTTCCAGCTTGGGAACGCTAGCGCGAATGACTTCCAACAGAAAACAATACATTTACTTCATAAAGGAACTGGCAATGCATGACAAAATATGAAGATAACAGACTCTTGAAAACCTTTGAACCACTGTTTTCAAACATTATATTTATACACCTTATGGATTTCATCAAATGCTAGAACTGCAATGAAAAAGCTACAAAAAAAATATGATATATAGTGAGGTCGATTTTTTTATTTTTTTTCCCCTTCAAAATTATGTAGTTATAATATGGATCAATCTCATATGAACATCGAACTATCCCAATAGCCCCCATCAATCACCCCGTGGATGACACGGAGGTCTCAGATATAATTATGAAATTTTCAAGGGCATACCATCAAAGACATAAGCTTGAATCTGCTCTCTGGTGTTGCTGAGTTTGTAGAAAGCATCAGCTGCCTTATCTGCTAAAGCTCGGTATTGAATCGATGCAACCACTGTTACAAAAACATTATCCTGAAAAGAGAATATGCATCAGATCCACATAAGAAACCACTGTTTAGATCAAAAATTGAAAAAGTCACCACATTGTATGAATATATATATGGTCATCCACTTCCCCAGCATGAAAGAATTCCAAGTATAAGCATCAAATTTCAGAGCCATCTCCTTTATGATCAATGAAAAAAACTTTCAGTATATTCAATGAAAATGCCATCTAATCTCCTACTACTTGAAAGAGATGCGTCTGAAAGGGAAGGACTAGATGATTTTGCTTTCCGCTTTTTATCACATGGTTCCCAGTTCTCATACAATCTTCTGGTCATATTTTGTGATATATAATCATGAACTTTATCAAGGAACTTGAAAAAAAATAAAAAAAAAATGATCACATTGATAAGTCTAGCAAGCAACTCAAACCTTTGTTTTGGTTTCACAACGGACATCAAGCTGCTGGACTCGCAAGGAGAGATGACCAGCTAACTGGCTGCCGAAGTACCAAGGGACGCAATGACATCCAGGCTCAAGGATGTCGTCAAACTTTCCAAATGTTTCTTTGACAGCAACAGTTGATTGATCCACTTGAAGACACCCGAAAGCTTGTCCCATGATTAGGTTCTATTAGTCAGAAAGATGAGCAAATCAGGAGTTGGAAATGCCTCAAATAATACAAGGAGATCAAAATTAAGCTGACAAGATCGAATTTCAAGAACATGATTCATACATTACTAAAATGTATGCTGATAAGTATCCAACCACAACTAAATGGAAGCAAAATGAGCTTAGAACAGGAAGACCCGTTTGAATTATAATAGGTTGTAATCGAAGTATTTTCTAGCTAGACTACATCTCTGAAGTACATGATTATTTAGAAACCTATAAAAAGAAAAATACAATACAACTAATAGTCACACTATGAATACTATATCAACATCAAACATACTATATGCATCTCAAGAGACAAGACCTATTCGATATGAGATTCATTCTCCTTCGCAAAAATCTGCTCTCCCACTCAGAAAATGACTAGGCAAAGTCTAGCGTGCAATTGGACTGAAAATATCAGCGTGTTTTAATGATCAGATTCTTTGGTACCCACATGAAATGCATGTTGAAAGCCACTAAAAAAAATGATGATATAGTCAAACATGATTTCCAATAGTACATGAATGTAGAATTTCTCCAAATAAAACATGAAAATATGAATGGAACTTTTTCGATGTTAAAAACAGTATTCAAAACACATTTATTACAGTACAATATAAAAGTTAACTTAGAAGCAAAAAAATGCTTAAAAATATGAATGAACAACCAGCTTGTGGTTGTATGTTATTGTTCCATTTCTTAATCCTTCATGTAGTGAGCCCCCACAAGCTTCCACCCCCAATAGCTATGCTTCATTCTTGAATCTTTCTTTCACAAAAAATGTTTAGTACTTACAAAACAACGACAAGTGCATTAAAAAAAATATGAAAAAGCAATAATATAACATGGGAAACATCTAATCTACAAATATTCTTCAACATCCCCCTCTGTCCTTCACAAAGAAAGCAAAGACAACTGGGTAAATTCCATAGAACCGCTTAAGGTTCAGGAAAAAAGGAAATAAAACCTCGGTTTCAAAATTGACTTATGACATATATGTAACCTTGAATTCTAAACACAATAGGTCTAATGTATTTGTTTCGCAGGAATAACCCCTAATCTTCTTATATTAAACTCAATATCAGCCCGAATATATGTGTCATATCTTATCATAAATATGCTAAAGATTTGTCGCAAAACAACATCTATAAGCACAGAACGGTGATTTCGTCCCTAATGTTCATGTAATGGAAACAAAATCCCCATATATGTCTATCATGAATAACACATAAAACCCTCAAACACCATTCAATAAATTATTTGTTCACTTTTGGAAAACCGTTCCAGTTATAAATTCTTATGAAAATTGAAGGAGGTTGGTTAAGCAAGCTTCAAGGGTTTCGTGAATTCTACCACATGAAAAATTGCACAATAAAAAAATAATACAAAATAATACCACGAAGCCCCGAGAACCTAGAACTTCTTTGTGGCTAATATGAATCAGAGCATGCTCTGGTAATATATTATCCGTCTTCAGAATCCATCAACGAATTAATCAGTACAAACAAACCCCAAAAAAAGAGTAAGACACAAATCGCAGAAATATCAAATGAACCAAGCGAATTCATAAATCAAACACAAAAACCACCAAGAATTTCAAAACCCCAAAAATTTACAATCAAAATCGAGTAGAATTTATTCTCCCAAGCCCAAAACAACCCCCAAACAATACAACAACGAAAAAATAATTTATGGGTTATGCGAGTGAGTGTTTGATTCTTACCTAAAATGGACGAGTAAGGGTATTAGTGAGGCAAGAGATTGATGAAGCTGAAGCGAAGAACGGATTTCTGTGTGATTCTTGAACGTGAGCCGGCGAATATATATATTGGAATTTTTAGCTTTATTAATTTATTAGGAAAATAGAGGAAACAAAGTAGAAACTTCCGTGCCCTGCAGTTGCGGTCATGGAAGAAACCACCAAATTTCGTAAGGGTGTTTTTTTCTCCGTTTCAAACCCGACAAAGATTTGATTTTTTGATTCTTTCAAATTATTTTTCATGACCACAAAAACGTTTTTTTGGGGTTTTTCAACTTAGGTTTTTTCGTTTTTTGGGTCAAAGGAAAAGAGATGGAATTACATGGAACAGTATTTATTCATTTTTTTCATATAAGTCCAAGATTGAAAATTTTTCAATGATTATCATTTAAAATCAAGGATTAATCTTCCAAAGATAAAGGCTTTTTTCTGAAAAGGAACATGATAAAAAAAAATTCGAATGAATTTTTTTTGATAAATAGAATAATCCGGAAATCTTATAATTTATTTAAACCGATCGAAATCTACGACTCAACCATGAACACTCTAGAGATTGAATCCGAGACCTCTTCCCTTGAGATGGAGTTGCTGACCATATGGGACCATGAGCGACTTTTAGATTGAGGAGATAATGTGAAAACTTGTGTTTACCATAGTTGGGTTTGGACCACTAAATCCTAATGGTGTGTGTGTTTTGAAAACTGAATGGAGAGAATAGGACTAAGTTTGTATCTCATGTTTGTTTGGAGTCATGAATATTTTTTAAGGGAAGATAAATAATCATATCTAACTAACTTAATCTCCATATGAAGGATTAATTAGTAGGGAGGGGGATAACCACTATTAATCCCACAAAAAAAAACACTATAAAGTGAATAATGACAGGATAATTTATTATGGGAATAATAATTCGGGAACTATTTGTGTAATGACTAATTATCCTCTCTAATCCTATCCTTAAAATAAACACATCTTAAGAGGATAGAAGATAGGCTACGATGATTAATCAAGAATGCAAGTAAAACTGAAATTCGAAACGTTAGTCAATGGTAGACCTAGCCACTATTTCATTCTCAGAGAGGTCCTAACTCGAAGCATGAAAGAGTAAAATAATCACCATGTCATCTTAGTTCAATGAGAGACTTTTTTTTTGTGTTTTTTGTTTTTTGCATTTGGGCCTAATGATCCAATATGGATTAAAGTTTATGGGAAATTATTTTAAAATATCTATCAAAATTTCATCTCACACATTAGTACCAAAAAAAAAAAAAAACACCGCTATGCAAATAAGATTTGATTTATAATTTGATACCCATTCACATAGAATATACATTTTATCCTCATCTTAACTCAATCACATCCCTAAATTAACCCAACCCATCTCCAAACCTAACCCTTTTCAACTCAAATCCTCGTCAACCGTCTTCTTCCCCCATTCAATTGAGGACCACGAGACGAGCCACTACCGTCACAATTTTCATCTAACCGTTGTAATTCATCAATTCAAACTTCCCCTGTTTTTTTCAAAATCGTTCAAACATTAATTCAGTCAACGAAAAATAAGACAAACGCACAAGCAACGAAAGACGATGAATGAACAACCCAAAAAGATGAAGCCGACGAAGACAACGAAGGATCGAAATCCGATGCTCTTATAAACCCGATGTGCAATTTCTTACTTTAGTAAGGAATGACTGATGGTTCATCATGTTTCTATTGAACGGAAAAAAAGAAAAGAAGGATTTCGCTTACATACCATGTAGTAGAGAAATGGAAAGAAGGACAATATTGGCAAAGCTGAAAATGCAACAGAAGGGGTTAATAATCAACACTTAACTCCGATCCTCACTAAGTTAGAGCACATCAAGAAACAAGGACAAGCATTTGTCGAGGATATATATGAGTAATTTTATCTATATCAACCGTGAAGAAAAAAAAAATATAATATATATGTGAAATATTAATAACCTATCAACTTAAGGTTTTGGGTTAACCGCTAAACCCAATTCACATCCAAAGGTCAAGCCGTGTCTCATGCTTCCTACACCTATGCCAAGATACTATCCAGACTGGACTTGTCAAAAGTGACGGCCACAACTTTAAAACGCATCTTAACTGCATTAGGCACATATTCCCTGTTAAGAAGAAATAACCCCACAATCCCAGATGATGATGTTGCCATATACTGAGTCCTCCATCAACAGGGAGTTCGTTGTTGAAAGCCCCCATGGTGGAATTTACATGTGCAACTTCAAAATTGAATAAAGAACAGAACTTGAAATCAAGCAAATAGAAAGAAGAGAACCAACACACCAACCTGTGCAGAGAGAGACAAGCCAAATGTATGCAAGTTCCTCGCAGGGCACTCTACTTTTTCCTCCTTGACACGATCCACCCTGCAACTTGGGAAGTTTGGGTACTCTAATATCTCAACCCCGCTGCTGATCAAGGGTTCATTGATTTCACGATCTTTTACTTCAACCTCAGAGCTTTTAAATAGCTGTCATATTTCGTGGCTCGAAATGCCACCTTTTTTCCCCCAGGGACGGACCGTATTTGGTGGTTTCAATCTCAAGAATTTAAAATAAAATAAAATTAATAATAACAATGATCTTGAGCTCAAGTAATTAGAATTCACAGGGTGAAATCGAATTTGTTAGAGAAACCAATGAGGCGAACCCCAATGTTGCTACGACAACAAAAGTGACTATCATTAACTTTCTGTTCAAGTTAAACACAACTTTATCCAAAACCTGAACCTGAATGAATACAGTATACATAGAATCTGTATGAACATCGTCCACCTAATATATCCCACAACTCCTTAAAGATTTACAGCAAGAGAAACCAAATGCAGTTCAGTTTTGCCCAAGTCCAGAATGTGTTAGTGTATCTGAAAAACATACTTAGAAATCGGCTCCTCTGATTTAGTTAGTTCCATATACAAATCAAGAGAACTTTTCACTATATTGACTCTGACTGGAGAAGTCGACAAGTGCTGGTATACATAAGATGGTCAGTAAAGAAACTGCATCCAAAGCTTCAGAAGCTGGCTGAAGAGGTTCTTCTCAGCTGGTACCTCGTTTTTTCGGAAAGATTGGTGAAGAACATTTTCTCCAATTCCTACAAAAAGGTAGAAGACAAAAAGGGAAAATCAGATCCAAAAGATGACTAAATGGGGGGTATAACGTGAATATATACACCAGAAAACAAAGCAAGAGAATTGCCACATAAACATGCATTGAAAAAGTATTTAAAAAAATTGAAGCATTTGGACATACTAATTCAATCAATCAGCAGCATAACAAAACAGATGATATTACTATTGGCTTGTAGGGGCTGATTTTTAATTATCTAAAATCTTAGCTGATTTTTTACAAAAACAGGAAATAACTGGTTGAAAAAACTAAAACACAAAAGGGAAATAATCAACCTAACCAAAAAAATAATTCATGTTTGAGTAAAAAATCAGCTATCGTAGTTGATTCAAAATCAGCCCCGTTTTCCCGTATTACTATTGCTTCACTTTCGATGATATCTAGTTGGTTATTGAGTTACTGATGCTGTTATTCTCGATTCCTATAGCGAAGAGGTAGCTAATATCCACATTCATATCTTGGCACCACATAGTGACCACACAGATAACCGGCTATATAACTAGATGAATGCCCAGGCAAAATGTAAGCAGCGTATTTAATCGTGACTTGTGAGGATGTGAGCAAGGGGAAGACATTAAGTGTGTCATTGCCTGACTAAGCAAGGGTCGGGAAGCTCAACAAACAATGCAAAGCTTTCTAGTTATAGCAGGAATAAGCTATCCGGCATTGGAAGTTAGTTATATGCCTCATTGCCTCTCATGTAAATCGAACGTAATGCGATATCAAACTCTTACCAAAAACAGATACTCCAGACAGCTGAAAACTCATATAGAAACCAAGATACTACAAGCTGCCACCTGGTCGCATGATATTCTGCTTAGTCTTTTTGGAAATATCAAAGAAGGCAACTGACAGAAACTGATTATCTGAGATATTACTTGCACTACGCCTTATCTTTTAGTTTTTTTTTTGTGGGTTGGGGGTGTGAGGATTGTGGAGCTGCACGGTCTTTTAAATGGTAGAAACTTATTGGATGCTTGTAACAAGCAAGGCAAACATATGGTTGCCCGTTGCCTAGAATGGTTTTGTCACCAAAAAGAAAAGTGCCAGAGTATAGCAAATACTTCGGGCAAGGAAGGATTCTGCCGGAGATTCACAATGAGTGACAAATGAATTAAACGCAGATCGATTAATAAGAAAAATTGGTCCTGCACAACATTGAGATTCAGATGGATCTCACAGAACAGAACCTGGGAAGAGATCGCTGATTCTGGAGATAACAAAAGAGGAAAGAAGATAAATTCTAAGAAACATATGGAATGTTAAAAGAAACAAAAACGGATCTATTGCAGCAAAAGAGCAATCGTCTGGAGCGAGAACAAGCACCACAACACATTAGACTGAAGGCCAAGGAAAATCTACTCAAAATGAGCAAGTCACATGCTTGAACAATGATCTCTCCAAAATTTATACGACCTTGGACACCAAGCTAACAAATATACAAGGGCAAAAGACTTTCAGTACAAGATTGCTGTCTTGCACTTCACCAGGGGACAGTTCCAGCAAAATAATGCTCTTTTGATAGACAGAGCATGCCGGCAGTTCCACGTCATTTTACTTCATGACATACATCATTTTCATTATTGGAATTGCACGATAGAAACATAACAAAGACTTATATATCAGGAAACGTATTTAGCCTATGACTCCTTAGAATAAATTTCTACACTAATCCACCTTTTTTCCCATTTATCAAAACCGATGAAAAAACCAATACTCAACAATATCAAAAGGTTGTTGAACTGAAGAAGTTCGTGATTCTGGGATATATAGGACATATTCAACATAAAGTAGATATCAATATACAAGGTAAGACATGAACATCAAGGAAGTCAACTTCCACGAAAGTAAACAGAAACAGAAAGAAATCACCTTTTCTCTCTTCAACTTCATGTTCACAGCTTCAAGATGTGACACTTTGACGATTAACTCATTTGTGTAAGCCTGAAAAGGGTAAAACCAATAGTTAGAGAATTTTAGGGAAAAAAATAAAAAAAGAAAAGTTACAAGAGAGACATGTCCGAGAGAGAAAATGTGCAAGAAAGGTAACCTGCTTCCTAGCACGAGAGCGTGCAGCTGACTCCCTGTTTTTGATCTTCCGCCTCATCTTCCTCTCAATGCTTTTCTCTACAGCATACGGTGCATCCCTTTTCCCCCCTGAGAATGGGGTATCTGATAGCACACCCAATGAAAGAGCAGGAGACAAGCACATTTTCTGTGAAGAACTTTGTGGGGTCAAGGAACTTCCTGCATTCATCAGTTTCGCAGGACTGAATGAGGGCTCAGATAATGCCCCAGTTTTCGCCAGGAAATCCTCCAAAGTCATCTCACACACAGTCGGCTCTCTCTCAGTTTTCACAACCACCTCGCTACTCTTCATCTTCGTCTTCATATTCTCCTGTAGCTGGATCTCTCTCCACACCTCCTCTACCATCCTCTTGTTCACTCCCTCCGCCATACTAACACCAGCCTGATGCTTGAACGCTGGCACTTTAGTACCATTGCCAACCTCCACACCCCCGTACCGATTCACTCCAGCAGTTGGCATGCTTTTAAGAAAGTCACCAAGGTTCATGATTTCTACCAGCTATCTAATTCTCTACCAACATCTAATGCCTCCGAAAATGCCAACAAATCATATACACAAAGCCGCGAAACCGCCTTGTGCACCTATACAATGAACCTCAATCCACCAAACCCCTACTCAAACAAATATAGAAGCTCCATCTCTTGCAATCTATAACTAGAAGAAGCAAAAATTCTCAGCTTCATACCTCATTCTACTCTCGAACACTGTCCAACCGATCTGCACAAACACAAAACAAACACCCATTGTTTCAAGCCCTATGACAAAAAAATAAGCTGGTGCACCCGCCACATAAATTTCATCCTTCCTGATCGTCGATTTACTCCAGTTAATATCTCCAATGATTTTATTATGAACACAAACAAATAAGTAACAAAAATAAACCGTCCAACTATACTCCTTGCAACCAACTAGTGTAACTGTCAGCACCAAAACATCACTTCACAAAACAAGAAAACAAGAGGCAAAACCATAGTTAACCTAGAACAATCAATACCGAAAAGGCACAAACATCAACTTTATCACAAAATCAAAAACATCGGATAAAATCAGCCAATACCCAGAAGAAAACAGGTGACCACAGAGCCAACAACACACCTGGGCATCAAAATTGGAAGAAAAAATCAAAACCCAGATGGAAAAAAAAAAAACGGAATCAGGATTAGTCAGTGATGAGTATCTGAACCGAGGAGAAAGTGGGACAAAAGGGTATGAGCGAGACTCCAAAATGGGGGAATTGGGATTTTGGTGAAGGCAAATGGGTCAAGTCCACGTCTTGATGGGAAACACCAAAAGGGTATGGAAACATGACTGGTCTGGTCCGATTTGATGAGACGTTGCGGGTTTATTGGTGCAATTGTGCGACTTTGTCGCCGCTGCATTATATGATGGTGCTGGTCTATGGTGGCATGGTGCTACGTCGCTCAAGAAGGGGTTGAATCATGATTAGTACAATACGAAAGTTTTGTGAGAAAAGTAACATGGTGTGTCCGTTCTTCATTTTATGTAAGGCCTATCATTTTAGGTCACTCTTGGTCTCGTATGATAAATTATTTCATTCACCTCAATAAAATTATAGTTAATTTATTTAATATGATAATTTATATTTGGATTAAATTCATAAAAAATGATCAATTTATCGAATAACATAACAATATATTCCATCCAAAATACACACAATATTTCCCTGAGTGAGATAACAATATATCTAAACATTTGCTCAAAACATGTTCAAGAAATCAGTAACACTATCAAGCTTTGTTTAGGTTTCTTGGTATGTATCATATATTTATTACATCTATTCAATCCATATTCAAACAATTATATTTAAATATTATTAATCATCCAAACCTCTTACTTAGAAAACCATTTTCAAATCCATCTTTTTCTCCTCTTTCAATCTTTCTCAATGAAGTTCACAAAGATATTGAAATTGAGCTTTTGATTCGGTTTCATCATTTGGATCATATTATACTAATTTTGTCCTACGAAGATTACAACATATACGTATTATATATATATATATATATGAATATAAATTTTATTTTAATATGTAATTACGTCTAATTGTCTCGCAACATATATTAATTTGAAATACTTGACTTATACAAACATTGATATCTCATAATTAATTTATAAAAAACTGTATTTGATCGTCGTTATACGTGTGTTAAATTTTGCTTTGAGACGTATGTATAGTCAACCTGTTGTGGGAAGGAGGGAGTAATATGTTTGATAAGTATTTTTAAATTTTATATAGAACTCATAATACATATATATAGGAACATCTTTTATGCTGCAAAAGAAAGATAGTATCGTGCAAAGTCCAAAAAACATCATGGAAGGAATGACATTGATTGTTTTCGTGATACTTAGTAAATTAACTTAAAAAAAAATCATGACATCAAAGATAAGGGATTTTGTGTTTTTTTATTTACTCGATGAAATTTTATATTCAACGTTTTTTCTTAATCATATTATTTGATGAATAATTATAAAAAGAAAAAATATCAAAAAATACAACTCAAAATGATGTTTTTAACTCTTACAACTTCGTAGCTAATATATATATCATTATATTTATTATAACCATATTAAATTAATATATATAATTATCAATAATAATTGATATATGTAATTTATCAAAAATAATCGATATATATATAATTATCATTGATATTTTTCTTTTGGTAAATCACAACACAACAAATCGGGTTAAGGCACTTGTTTGGACAATGGAAGTATTCACCTCCACATCAGCATTATTCGATGCATTAATCAGCCAGTACAACAAACCCTTGTATCCAATTTTCAGCGCAATTTGTTTTTGCCCCTTTCTTTTCTTATGTGACGGCTGCTGCCACACATACACTCTGTTTTTTTTGTTTTTTGTTTTTTTACCATTAGCCACACACAAATTTTCCTTTTTTCAACCCTAATGTTTCTTTGTGCCACACACACCTCTCACCTCTTCAAAACCCTGAAAATCTCCGCAAATCCCTCTTCACTCTCTCATTCTCTCTCTCCAACCCCACCTTTGCCACCACTCCTCTCACAAACACTATATATATCTCAGTGTTTGTTAATCGAGCAAAACAAGCTCTGTAATTTGACCATTTCATCAATGCTGTTGACCCATCATTGATTTACCATTGATTGTACCTCAAAGCTGTGATTTTTGTGTGTTTTGGAGCTTGAATCGAATACCCTTTTGGTTGATTGGTATTAAGTTGTGGTTTTTCATCTGGGTCTGTGTTCAGTGGGATTTGTGATGACGATGGCTGAGACGGGTATGGTGACGGGGACGGTGGATGATCGGAAGGAGGCGGTTACAGGTGGCGGGATGGCGGTGAAGTCACCGTGGAAGATGCCTGTTGAGAAGGGCGGCGATGTGGCGGCGATGGGGGCCGAGACTTGGCCGGCTCTTGCTGATGTTCAGGCTCAGCAGAGGAGCAAGAACTCCGAGGTGGCCTCTAGGGTGATGAATCCGGCTTCCATGGCGAATGGCGCTAAGTTGAATTCGGCGGTGGCAGGGATGAATCGTTCTCAGGTCTGTTAGGGTTGACTTTGATGGATCATTTTGTTTCATATGTTAATGTTGATTTTGTTAGTCTGTTCCTGTTTGGTTTAGTTGTTATGTTGTTTGTGTGTGAGTTTACATTTTGATTATGTGAAGATAAGCTTAATGCGTTGCCGTCTTTGGTTAGCCTGCCATGCGTTCTAAAGCACTAGTGCCAATGTGCTATCTTACAGACTTCCTTGCTATAGATAATCATACTGCCATCTATTTACTGGACAGAGTAATTAGTATTTGTTTCGAACTATTATGGTTGTTAGAATATTATTTGATTTATTGGATGGTATTTTATATCGTAGGGTTCATCAGGATCACCAAAGGCAAATGGAGGTGGGAGTACGAACTCTTCTCATAGGCATGGACATTCTCGTCATAAAGGTGGATCCAAGCGCAACTCAAATGACATACCACCTTTTACTGGACCTGCACATGCACCAGTACCTATTCCTGTTCGTGTACCATATTATCAGCCTGTACCTGTTGTTCATCATCTTTTTCCACCGATGGTTCCTCCCCCGTTTCCTGTTGCTGGATATGGATATCCGCCTCTCCCCTCGCCATTTCCCGTCTCAGATGCCCAGTTTGCAAAGTCAGCAGCAAACAATCCTATGCAGGCTTTTATCCCACCACCTACGCCTGGTATCCATGCCAATGGAAACATCCCCCGGCCTGTCATGCCTAATGCTGGTGGTCATTTATATCCCACATGGCATCATCATCCTCATGCTTTTGGTCCAAGAGATAACATTCTTATTCCCCAAAATATAGGAGCAAGAGCCTATATGAGAAATCCGCTTTTGGTGCCATCTCCAACAATTTTGACTCGACCTGGTTTCCCTGGTAAGGATATGATCTATCTTGCTATGAGGTTGATGTTATCGTTGACTCTGGCTCACCTGTCCTTTGCAGTGTCCATCAGCATTGCACTCTTTCGCTTTCTCTCCCTTTCCTGTCCTTAGTTTGGTTTAAGTTTGTGATGCTTTGCTGCAGGCCCTACAGGTGTGTATTATCTTCCTGGTGTGCCTCCGTCTTCTTTCAGAGCTCCTTTTCCACCTCGCCTTGTGCCACATCCTGTGAACATTGTGGCTCCTGTCCTAACCCCTGAGTTGCTAGCTTTGAGGCATAGCATATTAAAACAGTTTGAATACTACTTCAGGTGAGCTGTGTTGGGTGTCGGTTATATATTGGTTATATGAATGAAGTTATTTTGTTTCTTGCATGTTTGTTTTTTCTTTCCTTTTGTTTCCCTTTGACAGAAAGCATATCTTACGGGGATGATCTTCTTTTAATTCTCGTTTCTCTCTTTTTTGGTAAATTTGCAGTGATAAAAATTTGGCGGATGATAAGTTCCTGATCGCTTTAATGGACGATAAAGGATGGGCTTCCATTCCCAGAATAGCAGAGTTCAACAGGGTAATAGTCCAGCTAAAATTCGTATTAAATGATTTTCGTGAGCATCTGAGCACCCTTTTTTCAGGGTTTTTTAGTTTTCCAGCCTACACACTTCCTTTCGTAGAGACAGGGAGGAGAAATAGTGTCGCAAGGTCATGTTTTTGTACTCTCTTCAAGTGTAGCTTGTTCCTGGTAAATGATTCCTCCGTTTGAATCTCTTTTCAGTGGAGAATCAAAGATCTTGTTCTCTGTTGACCGATGATTCAAGTGAGGCCTCCTGGAAGCTTCTTGCAAATAAACTTTCTCAAAAAAAATATTTGTTATTGCAGATTAAGAGTATGAGTACAGACATACCTTTTATTATAGACGCGCTTCAGGGTTCAGAGATTATAGAAGTCCAGGTTGTGTGTTTCTCCTTTCTGTCACTAGCTCTCCTAACCTCAGCTCTGCTTAGAATTCAATGCTTGTGATCCTTTGTAATCTTTCCTTTCGGTGATGGACTGTGATTTCTACAGGGAGATAAGATTAGAAAGCGGGACAACTGGTCAACCTATTTACCTGGCTCTGAAGATAGTATGATGAGTAATCAACAAGAAGTGAAAGGGTCCAGCGAGGAGAAGATTGGCAGCTCATCTGGAGAACCCCCCCGTTTATCATTTGACGGCACAGTAGTAGCAAATGAGCCACTGCATAGGGATTTGCACGAAGATGTCATTTGTGTCAATACTGACAGCACTGGTCAAGACCTTGTTGATCACCAAAACAAAACCTCGTGCGAAAATTTGGGGCTAAGTGATCAAGTGGCTATCGAACACGATGCTCTAGATGTAGGCATGACAAGTAAATTGCCTATTTTGGTCCCTTTAAGGTGTGGCTGAGCCTGCCACCTCTTTTGATTGTTCTGGGAAAAAATGAAGTTATAACCATGGTTTTTCTGTTTGTTTAGATGGTCTCTCTACGGTGATGGACACTACATTTTTGCATGATGAAGCGGCCAAGGTGGAGCAGTCACTCTGTGTGAAAGATGACCTTGATTCAGAGAGAAGGTACTAGATATTTGTTGTGAATCTTCTATTTTGCAATAATGCAGTTGGTCCTCATGTAAGATGGCTGTTTTATTTTTTTACATGTGTTCTCTTTCTTGCTTTCTCTTTTTTGTTTTTTGTTTTTTGTTTGTGTGTGTGTGTGTTGGGCGAATTTTGTTTTGAATTTGAATGTGTTCGGGTAAAGTCTCATCTCAGCGTCTATAGAGGCTTTTTCCGTGCGTTTTTACTGATGCACTTGTGTACCGGGGAATCTAAATTCTCTTGTGATGATCTTTTTTTTTTTTTAATGTATGTATACAATAATTGGTATTTTCAAGTCTTAATACATATGTGCTATTTTTTTATGTCTCTGTCCATGGTGTTACTGCCGGAAAGGATTGATGATTTTGATGATAATGAAGACAAGTTTGCTGCCAGTAATCGAACTATTGAGAGGCTGGAGATTGCAACCCAGGTATATTATTGCAGAGTTCTCTTTTTGAAATCACATTTCCTGCTAATTGTCCTGCATTGTATTTTCTCTATATGACGTCTTGTTCATATTTTTGTGGTGATAAAGATTTTCTTCATCCCCTCTAACTTGTCCAGTCTTTTGCTATTCCTATTCTGAAGGTTTGTTCGTAAGGGGCTTATTTGAGTATGTTGTCCCAGTTCGGATTATCTGAAATGCTTTTAGATATACCTTAGCTTGTATAAGTTATACCATGCTGCTGCCTGCCACAATTACTCGCTGTTGCTAGCATTCATCAGCTAGTCATTTACAGTAACTGCTGCCTAGTGGCGGCAGTCTGGTGGAGTTGGACCCTAGGAGGAGAAGGTTTGTCATTTGATTTTACCTTCTTGGAAGAACACACTGCTGGCAGTTTCTGGTTCTTGTCTTGAATATCTCTTCAAGTCGGTACAGAGATTCGAATTATTCTATGATCTGGATTCCAGATGGTAAGGGTTTATTGTCCATGTGCCTGATATAGATGTTAATATATTATGAGCCTCGTATTATGTTTTTATTCCTTATAGGAGAGCACGGTGTATCTAGTTATTACTTGAATTCTTTCTCTCTCTTTTCACGCTAGTAGGGATATACTTTCCATAGTTTGTATTAACCGCATGCTTGCTAAGTGATGTTAGTGTACTGGTATTATCTCGTTTAATTTTTCTCTTTCACCATGACTCTTATGCTTTCTGTTCTTTTTGGTAGTTTTAATGATCTGGCGTTCTAACTTACTGTGAGTTGGATGATCTTCAATGAATAGTTTAAACTTTCTGGTCCTTTTGGATTCAGTATATATTCATTAGATGTGGCCAACCTTCTCAATAATTTGGCAGCTTTTTCTTCATTCTTGATTTGCGCCTCATTTATGCTCATGATCTCATTCATGCAGATTCTATTCTCATCACCCATTCTACTAGTTCTGGTTCCTTCTATTACAATTAAGGTTTACTTGCTAGACTAAACAAAATGTGCAGTGCACGGAATTTAGCAAATCAGATGAGCCTCTACGTTGCGATACAAATACCAAAACTCGATAATCATTTAAAAACCTTCAAGTGGTTTGCTTTACAAATACTCTATTACTTTATCGGATTTATACTTATCTTGAACACAACCTTAAATTTCTTAAATAGGTTATCGATCCTATAACTTGTAGTGCAGAAAAGGTCTTGTATGGCTCTTTCATAGTTATAGCTAGCTTCTAAATATCCTTACTTTGGTTGAACATTAGCTGTAGCGTATATCACTGAAGTTAAAAAAAAAGGAAAATGGCAGGCAATGGGAAATGGAAAACAACTAATACTTGACATCCAAAAATGTTAGGAACGTCTGAAGGAGTTTGATTTTTTAGGACCAATGTTGTAAAGTGTTAAGAGGCCCAAGGCGGTTGAGCTACCTTCTAGCACCTTAGCTGTTACGCAAGACACGGCAAGATGTATAGGAAGTCGTCAAGGCATATGCGTCAACACTTGTCTAGTGTGAAAATATGGTATATGTTTTTAAAAGCCAATAGGTTCTGTCTAATATAATGCTAAA
Source organism: Drosera capensis (assembly GCA_001925005.1). Taxonomy (NCBI): domain Eukaryota; kingdom Viridiplantae; phylum Streptophyta; class Magnoliopsida; order Caryophyllales; family Droseraceae; genus Drosera; species Drosera capensis. The sequence continues at coordinate 54,993 of LIEC01010596.1, read as the reverse complement.
TAACAAAAATAAAGAAAAAGAAGGCAGAGAGACCCTCAATAATATATAAATGTTTATAGTCTATTTGTTTTTTTTGTTTTACTAAAAAATTCTAGGTGAGATGTCTAGGCCGTTAGGTGCCCACTAGGACGTGTAAGGACCTTGTAGCTTCTAGTCTCCGTCTAGGATGACGCCCAAACCTTTTTTAGAACATTGTTTAGAAGTAAGGAGATGCAAAATAATAAGAATGACTTTGATTGAACCAAGAAGCAAATGAGGCAAACATAAGTAAGCAGATAAAGAGCGGCGAATGGAAAAGTGTCGGCATTGAGAAAGCACAATGTTATTGGTGTTTCCCTATTGGTTAGTATTTAAACATCGGTATAGGTTATGATTGTCTTAAATGTAACAATTTTTTCTATGCTACTAATTGAACTTGTGTACTCCTTTTATTTTCATGTTCCGCTTCAGAATTACTAAAAGTGGGTTTGAACCACCCATACCATGGTTGTAAGGAAAGCTCAAGGTTATTCAAGCTTCTTGCGGGAAGCTTTTAGAGATCTTCAAATCATTCCTAGTGAGGGTTAGAAGTGGGAAATAAACCTAAGAGATGCGAAGGAAATGGAAAAAAGATAAGTTTGAAAATTTTCTAAAAAGTCTTGTGGAATTTCTTGATTTGGAATAACTATAACTCTTGATTAAATGATAACTTACATCCTAGAGTTTCTTATACTTTTTGCGCCTCTATAGAAATTAGAATATATCAACCTCACCTAATTGTTTCCAAGATGCCTTGTTAAGTTTGTAAGGTATGTCCATGAAGCCTACCACCTCTTAGTTCCAGTAGAAGAGAATCTAAGCTACAATCCGCTTTTGTGTTCTGCAACTACAAATTTTGTTGAAGTTTAAACTAGCAATTTCCGAGCTCCTCTGTAGACTTATTCTTGTTCCTTCCATTCCCTTTTGTTTCTTTTCTTCAACTTTTTTCATTGTATACATCTATGGGCTGTGAATTAGGTTCACACCCATAATGGTTGGGGTTGATGGGTGGCAACTTTACCTCCGTTGTCTGTTTTGTCCTCGCCTGCCTCAAATGATAACTGTTGTTGATCATATGTTACCATTTGCGCGTTCTGCCTGGGATTAATTTCCTCTTTCTTTCATTGGTACAAAAATTCTACTGCTCTAACTACGTGGTTATCCCTTTTGGTACCATGTTATGGTTCCCTCGTTTTCACATGTTGCTTCTGTTCATCTTGTCCTGTCTATATATGTCAAAGTGGTTGGAGAATGTTATCGGAGCTTCAATTTTGTCCACTATCCTCTTTCCCCTTGTCGTTGCATGTGGTTTAACAATATCTGTTTGTTTATCTTTGGTTTTTGACTATCTATGTATTACTTCTTGCTTAAGGTGCTGTAAAGGTAGGTCTTCCACGGGAATAAAAGCATATGGTTGGAATATTTCCCTGGGATATATCAAGAGCATAATGACTTGGTTTATTACCTCTCTTTAATTCCACCTTTGTTGTTTTTGTTATTAGACTGTTTGTGTTATGGTGAAAGGTTCATTATCTGATTTTAGTACATATAGTTCCTTTCAAATACCATAATAACAGAGTAGTCCAACAGTTGATTCTTGTGTCAATCATTTAGGCTTTGACTTTTATGACTTGGGTTTTATATTGTTTGCCTTTTTTATGATGTTATGCACACATGAACTGCTGGATGGATAATCTTCTAGTCTATGTTATGATGAATTACACAATCTTATTTTGAGGCATTTGAATGTATTAGTGAAATTGGACATTGCAGAGATGTATGGGAATGGCTGAAAACCCTGAAATGTACCCCCGTATGATACAGGAATCTTATTGCCGAAGATTTTGAGGCCTATAAACCGATTAATATCTTTCTTTCTTGTTTGTCTTGGAAGTATCATAGATTAAAACTCATATTTTCAGAATATGTGTATGAATTCTTTAGATGATTCTATTTTCTTCTAATGGGGAAAAGTGAGGTACATACTGGATGCTGAATGTTGAGTGGTATTTAAAATTGACTCCAGCTTCCGTCTTAGGGACTTACCGATGATTGTTTTTACGGAAACTTGTGTAATCTTGATATCATGCAATTATGCAGTGGTAGTTTGATTTATGGAGAAGAATCTCCCTGTAATTACGGTTTTGTAATGAATGATAGAACTTGAATTTGAGTTGCGAATCACACCTTGTTGTGTAATATTGCTACCATGCTTGGTAATCTATAGTCGAAGCTTTGACTATGTATATTGGTGGTGAACTCTTTCCCTCTTTTACCTCTTGCACAAACATTTGTGCATGAATCTGCTGCGAGAGCTCCAAGTTCTTGTTGTAGATATTATCATTCTTTTTGTTGCTGGAATCCATTTGAATCTGCCAATAGGTCTGTCAAGTAGTCAACCATTCTGTATGATTGATGCACCAATTCATGTGCAACAAGGAGAGCTTTCCTGTTCCATACTACTCTTAAGAACTGATTAGGGTCAATTTAATCGTCAACATTGTTTCTAATTTTAAGTACATGTTAGGCGAGCTTAGTTTATCGTATTCAGATTAATGTTTTACTTCTATAAAGCATGCAGCATTGTTGATATGGTCCTTAGCTAATTGTCATTGGGCTGGTGATATTTTGATATTACCATGTATTTCTTTATACTGTTAATTAAATACCAATTTCAATGGGAAATAAGTGGCTTATTAATTATCATTTACTACTATACAGAGTTGCAGCGAAATTGGAGCAGGGAGCGCTGCACAGGAAGCAAAACCCGATCCAAATGAGATTGCTTCCGAGATGAATGAGCAGGTTTTTCCCATTTACTTTTTGCTATACCTTCAGCATTGTCATGTATATCCGATGGTCAGACACTCATTTCGGGAGTGTCTTATCACTGGTTCTGTCCAAGGTAATAGTCTCAGGCTCTGCAGGCTATGTTGAGTGAGAAACGCTCTCCAAGATCCAGCCATATGCTAAAATTCTAGAGCGTCAACATTTTCTTATGCTTGTTCTGCTGGATATTTGTCAAGGAACATGAATCAGAAAGATCATGTCGGCAAATCAATTATGCCAGCGAGACTTCTGATGGAAACCCTGGATCACCTTGCACTACTCCGATAAATATGCCTGGGGAGGGTCATTCTGGCCGTATGGAGTCGGGAAGCCCTGGCGACAGGAAGAAAAATAAGAACTCCATGCAGCTAGCTGCTCACAAGCAGCCTCCTGAAAATCATGGGTGAGTTGTGTTATTCAGAAACAATTGGTCTTGTTGATACTTTTCTGTGTATTGGAATTTCATGGACCAAAAGAACTGACTAAATGATGCACCTTTTACTAGAACCCAGAATGCAGCTGTAACCTAGATGATGCTACGTGTGGGTCGAATATTTCTGTGAAGTGAATTCGGAGTTGTGTTTCAAATTGAATTAGAATCTGATTTGAGAATTGTGGTCGAGCTTTTTATGACCACACGTTGAAGCTACCTACAAAATGTTGCTCTAAAACCAACCTTGCTCGTAAAAGAAATAATCTGAAACTTTATCCTGGGCATGAAAATTTTGTTAGTGTTACTTATTTACTAAGGCTATTATTTGCGTCAAAGCAGCTGAAATCTTGTCTTGTGGGATTATTAGGTCTTCAACATCGAGTGTGTCTCCTCGTGGGAATGATGTTAATGGGGTTCCTCGTGGAAGCTCATTATTGAAGCCATTCCTTCAATCTCAACATCCAAGCCACCGGTTGTTAGATAATTTTGAACAACAGACGTAAGGAGCATTCTTGGATGGGAAATGAGAAGCAGCTGCAGAAGCTACTAATTAACAGCGGCATCAATCCTTCTCACCATAAAATCGCATTCTTTTATTGCTAATCTTAAATGGAGCATTAGCACGAGTATAATGGGAGACACTGAAAATCATGATATGCCTTTGACCTTTTGATGAGAGTAGAGATCTTATGTTCTAAGAATTTAAGGATGGAAAATTATTCGCATAGAAGAAGAGAGCGACGACCCAAGGTTTAATTATAAAGCTAGTAGAAGTCAAAAAGTTCACGTGCATAATATGGTGGAATTTGGTATCCAACTAACCTATTGGTTGTTTGACAAACAGCAAAATTATGCTTTACTTGCCATGATGGGCCTGAAAGAAAAGCCATTTTACGTTTGGAGTTCCTGAGACTGAATATATTACATATCGTAGCCACTTGCTGCAGTTCTCGGAAACGAGGCATCCAATTATCATTGAAGTACCTTGTCAAATTGACGACCTCAAGCTTCTCCTGAAGAGTTGAAAGTTTATTTGCCTCCGGTTGCTTGCTTTTTCTAACCGCAGGGCATTCCACCGCCTTCGTGAGACTAGGGATCACAAGGAGCCTATGAAGAAGCGTGCCGAGCTGGAAAGGCTGCTGAAGGAAGAGTTCTGCACTTTGGATGACTTTCACCGTACCAAGCCGAAGACTGAAAAAAAGGAGCCAGTCCAGTTGACAGCCGTTGCTGAGGAATGACATTGTGATCTAATCTCTGATCGTGGTACCATCAAATTTGAGCTTGGTGCCCGTGTTGAATCGCAGGCCTTCGCCCTCTGACCCGCAATCATGGGATATGATTCTGGGCATTTTGTATGTTCTCTTTGGGAGGCGACGTGGATCATCTGATCACAGGATTACACCAATCCAACTTTTTTGTTTGGTTTCTTTTGCATCAGTCGTCTCTCAGTGGAAATTCCCGGTATGCGAGCTTGAAACGGTGTATGTACATAGACCCCATATCTTTCACCTTTGGGATTTGCATTTGTACATAGGGGAAATTCAGTGAAACAAAACATCCAAAAGAATATGAAAATGGGGGAAGAAAAAAAAAAAGGTTAACTAGGAAAACTCTTTCAATAAAACCACAAATTTTTAATATCCGATCATTGTGCTTTTATTTTATGTTTTTATTTCTTGCTTTTTATCAATATTTGCATTTAGTAATGGTTTCGACACAAACGCCCCTATCTGATGAATGCATCAGATCTGTATGTTCACCGTACCTGAAGGTTTAGCAAGCTTGCCAGGCCTTCAAGTTCCCTGTTTGGATATGATGGAAGAGCTAAACAGCACAAAAACAATGAACTTGCAGAAGTGTTCATAAGCCAGACTGATACGACCCGTAAACAGCGAATATTAACTTCGCAAGATAGACAACTTCGTCACTATTTACAAGCAGCAAAAAGTAGACAAGATTTCCTACACAACTACACATTGTCGGTGCCAAAAGCATAAAAACATGAAACCCAGCTACAACATGATCATTCACCCAGTATTTGGAGCCTCACGGCACCCAGTGATGACAGGTTACATCCCAAACAAAAAACGAGGTCTATGGGACGACTACAGCATTCTACAAAGTTAGATCACAACTAGCTGGCCACGTCATGCGTTAGATTATTTTACATAACTTAGTGGGACCAGAATACCGCTTACTACCTACACAGCTAACAGAAGAACATGGAGCTTGCGACTTTCTCTTCGAGTCGCGGAAGCTGAGGCACAGGAATAGCCCCTTCAGCGGTAACACCACCCTGGCTGGATGATGTCTCCGATGTATCCTCAAACTTCATCCACTGCCCCACCTGAGTCGCTGCCAAGTGGGCATAGCAAATTGGAGCGACTGCACAGGAGGGACTTTAGTTCAGCATCGAAAACAAGTGAAAAGAAAACAATAGAAAAAACACCAAGAAACTAGATTCTGCAAGATCAAAGGTAACAAGAAATGATCTGAGACTCACCAACAGATATTGCAGTGGTACTCCTCTGATAAACATAGGAGAGAGAGTGCACAAGTTCTTGGAGATCATCTGGTGAGAAACCAATCTCATCAAGCAGGACATGGTAATGGGTAGGCCTTGTGGTTCCCTGGAGAACAAATGTGAAACAAATTGTCAGCCACCTTAACTCAACTTCCTAAAGAATACAAGAGTCCGCTCAGTGGATACTTGAAAACAAAGAGAGAGGGTATCGCGATAATACTTACAATCATTCCTGCGTGAGCACACATATAGAAATCATAGTTCCTCGGATGGCAAACTCTGTTGTCAATCACAGTTCCTGTCAAAAACCTACGATAGTAAGCACTCACAAGCATACGGTAAAATAACATAGAACAAGAGTGCAATCGAGTAATGTGCAAGAGCCGCACGAACCAGGAGGAACATTATCAGGAGACCCAGGCTGGAAAAACTTGGTGTGGTGATTTTTCTGGGCAACAATTACAGCAAACTTTGGGTTCCACTTCTCGTCGAGGAACTTGCAGGCCTACAAGACCAACAAAATACTTGAAATTTTTTGAAATTTTTAATTCTTTGTAAAGAAGGAAAGCATAGATATCACTTTATCCTAAACACAGGAGAAAAGATAGTGAAGAACCTCGATGATTTGGTCTAACTCAATGTTCAGAACTTGGTTGAATTGAGACTCGCTCACACCATCCCTAGATCAAAACCATTTTTTTAGGTGGTAAGAAAACAAAGCATAACATGAAAGAAGAGGACTCTAGATGAATACACAAACATACCAGCTGCTAAAAGTGCTATGTTATGTAGAGTAACATTCATAGTGCATCATTGGTGTGCAAACATACGATGACCACGATGCAAAGAAAAGGTAAACAAAAGAAAAATGATACCTGAATATAATGATTTGTTCCGGCTTCCTTTTCCCTGAACTGGTATAGAAATCGAGCAGAACCTCCCTGAAAGTCAAATGATGGTACTCAACTGCTAAAATCCAGATACCAAATTCATCCTCCGAGTTCCAGAATCAAACCCCATATCTTTGTATAAGTTGAAATTTGACATCATGCACTAAGCAAGACAGACTTTGGAACATGAAAAATTACAGCACATGTACCTGATGATTCCCTGATCTTCGGTGTCAGACACACGCTTAAACAAGTTATCTATCATCTCAACCTTGGATCCCTGGGTCCGCACACAAGCTCGATAACGAGAAATGAGGGGCCACTTCCTGGAGGAAACCACCTACAACATCCAAGAGAACACAAGACAATTGAGATCCAGCACGCCAAGCAATTGGAAACTTAGTCCCTGAAAACAAAATGCCTCCTATGAAATGGGAAAACATAAAGTTCATACCGCTGCAATAGAAGGAACATCAGAGCGACCAGGAGATCCATGAGATACATCCATACCAAGCAGTAGGGTCGGAACCTTTGAGACTAAGGGAATAGAAGGATTTTGTTCAACAGCTAACATCGAGTTCAGACCACCAAGCTGCAAAGAAAAAGCCAATCGTCACATTTACAAAAGAGAAACTTGTAATCAAAATAACTTAGCACCGTCAGTCTGGCATTCACCTTTGCATTAATCTTGAGAAGGCAATTAGTAAGATATTGATCATTGACCCTGATTGGGGCCATGCATTGGGTGACAATTCCATAGTCCGCGAGATTCTTCTTCTTCCACGGTCCTGGACAGGCCAACAAGAAAATAGCTAGTAAGAGACTAATTGAAAGTACTACAGCAGAGATATATGCCAAAGTTGGCTAACAATTACCGTATACATCACAGTTCTTCCTTTCTGGTAGCAGGCAAAGAAGGAACTGAGGTGCACCAGGGAGCTTCTCCTGGATCTGTTCAAACATCTTCTCCACTCGCACAAGAGGTGGTGCCCGCCTCACTTGTAGATTCTCCTCGAATACATCGAATGGAGGCTCTATCATCTAGAGTTCAGCAGACATTTTGAGAATCGTGTAAATTGTAATATAAAATGTATCCTTCAACCTGGAAGGCCCAAACTCCAAGGAAGATGAAGTCAATGAGAAACACATACAATGCCTTTCATCTGGCCGCATTTGATTAGATCACGGACAAGGCTTCGTATGTCGCATCTCGCAGAGAAATTGACAACAGCCCACTTCTCTATCTTGGTGGGTTCAACTAATTTCTGCAAGAGCATATCAAATATTTGAGAGAGTTGATTTGGAAGGCAAGCATAGAAGGAACAAAAAAAAGTCAAATCAGAAGCAAGAAGCATACCTTGTTGTTGAAATTCCAGCGGCCATTTCTGGGAAAGAAGTCCTCTCCGTTGCCAACTTTCAGCTAAAATCAAGTTAGTTCAGTTATGCTAACTGATAGCACACACCATTTACATTGAAAGAACAAGAATAACAAGTGTCTTTAGTACATGGTTGTGAAATTAGATCATGGTTCTATGGGAGGCCACAACTAAAGCGTCACATTAAGAAAAAATGAAGGTTTTATCTTGTTAGAATCACATAATATAAAATTAGAACCATTAGCTACAGAAAAAAATTGTGGCCCTCGCACTGTGTCAATAATTGTTCAATATCTACAGAAACAAAAGATGGGTGATATACCTTTGGAGCATTTAGAACACGTCCTTCAATCGCAGCAAACTGATTACTGATCGAGATGCCACAAGTGCGAAGCATAGGCTCCGCATCATAGTTGCTAGTTCTTAATGCCTTGAAGAAAAATGAAAAATCAGAAGGCAAAGAAGAATATTACATGGGCGGGACTTATGCGAGTAGTAATCTGGAAGAAATATGTGTACATGGGAAAGCGTGTCCATTCTTTCTTTCGGCTTTTGCCTAGACTTCTCCACCAGTGAAGCTCTTTGGAGGTTAGACAGTGCCTTTGTATATCGTTGTAGCGACACTAGTGAACAGAGCTAAAAATAGACAGCCAAGGAAAATAGTGAAAACACATGAGATTATTGGATGCGTTGTTGCAATGCAATGACTTAGGACAATAACTTAGATTGAGTTGTAAAACAACCTCAAGAGGAAAGAAAGTTGGACACCTGGGCTTTCCAACATTGATGCAGGGAAGATCACCCGAGTATCGTAGATCAATCCCACGATTATTGACAAAATAATCATAAACCGTCACTTCAACGGTTTCAATCTCTCCGGCATCATTCCTGCCTGTTTTCAGCGAAAACCTGGAGCATGCAAGAACCAGCATGTCACTACATCAAGCCAAAATTGAATAGAATTTATAAAGTCTGCGACAGATAGGATCCCCACATTTGTTCTTTGCAGGGCAGATCACTGAGTCCAGTTATTTTCCACTCCTGATTGGATGTTGTAGTCTTAATCCTCAAGTTCTTCAGCGTTCTTTTCGCCTATTCAAAAAATTTAACAGTTTCTTTGAGATAAGAGCCAACAGGGGTATATGTCACAAAGCAAATAGTTATCACCTTAGCCCAGTCAATACTGTAGGGATCCCTCGCATTCTGGTTAGCAATCAAGAAATCCACAACAGGACCAGGCTGGATTATCATTGTTGTGGATACATCTAGCAAAAGATATTTCCATTCAATAAGCAGCATAAACGTTAGATCACTAATTGGACTTTCCTTAAATCAGAGATAGAAGCAAACTCAAAAACTAACCAATATTCAGGGACAGCCCTCCTTGGGTGCCGCGGAAACTTGAGTGGAATCCTCTGCAACCCAAAACACCACCACCAACATCTGTGAAGTTCTTGGGATCATTGTGGAAAAATGACTGGCGCACAAGAAGGCATCCCCTGAGTCAACACAGAAAAGCCACTCTCAGTATCTTTTACATAAGTAATCAATCAAAATGAAGTATTTCCTGACAACCAAGTGTCTCATAAACTTAAAGCAGAAAGTATTCACAGTTATTAGTTGCAAAACTAAATAGTGGCTAACACCTTATTTTCTCCAATTTGTTCATTATATCAGGAAGTTACCAAGAAAGGGCAAATGAGTCGCATCCCTCCAAGCCAAATCAACCAAAATAAAACATGTTTGAGGAATTAAAGGAGATCAGTAATCCAACCCTTGAAAACACAAAAAGGGTCATGGAACATACTGTTTGGATGCATGCTGACGCAGAATTATGTCAAGGACCCTCAGAGCCTCCTGAGAGTTCTCTGTCTCCTGGCCTCTTATAGCATCACCAATCGCTTGCATTGGAATTTTTGCAGCAAAGCTCAGCTCCACCTTGAAGGTCTTTGAATTATATGGACGCCTCATCCTCTTCCGGTCACCATCGTTGTCATTGTCTGGGCTGGCATTTCCATTGTTCCTGTAAACATCAAAAATTATGAGCTCAAGTTTAATGAACAACATCAAACAGTGTAAGCTAGAAAAAAGCAGGAAAATGTTGTCATCCACCTGCTTGATGTAACCTCGTCAAGAATAACAGTAAATTCAAGCTTGTTTTGTGGCAGAGGTCCAACAGTAAACAAGCTCTTTTCACCATCATAAGCGAAGTCCTTTCCAGCTAACTCGGTGTCATATGTTGAATGGACCTTGTCAATCACCTTCCTCCCAACACCTTTACCATCAACAGCGCGTCCATCCTCATACATTAAATTCACCTGAGAGAGAACAAAAATGCAAAACCATAGCGCACTGACAAAGAAGAAAATTCATCTCCCTATCTGCTTAGGAAATGGAAGAAGGAACAATTGACGAGACACAGTAACTTACACTATAGTGGAAAAAGTGCCCATCAAGTTTGGTAACATTGACTTTGAAGTGGTTGCTAAGGAGCTGAATTTTCTGTCCCTTTGATGCCAAACCTCGTCGAGCAACAGGTAAACGCTTCTTCTTTGGCTGTTCTGGTTCTGCACGCAGAGGAACCACATTTGGAGGAATTTCTGGTGGAGGTGGAGGTAAAGCATCAGTCGCACCATTCCCATGTCCATTTCCAGTTCCGTTGACATCGCCATTGTGAGTTCCATTGCCATTTTCAGTTCCACTCCCGTTCTCATGGTCCATCTTGATAGACTAGCTAGAAAACATCAGCAACTTTTGGTAACAAGGATAAGAAAAACCTACAGGAAATAATTTGATATGAGTGAAAAGTACGACTATGACAGCATCACACATTATACACCAAACATATGGCTAAAATTGTGGTCTTAAACGCGAGAAAGCAAATTCAAATACACATGAGCGGCCGCAAACAATAGATCTTCAACCTCTCATCATTGCACACATTGCATGAAGTCCAAGCACAAAAAATCCCAAGAAACTAAGCCACAAACAGTTAACTGCAACATATCCACGGCCACATCACGCCAGAATAACATAATCTCCTATCATTTGAGAGTTCACTTTATTTCTTAACATCCAGAAATAAGCATCACATTTAGCAACGATACTCTTCTTTCCATCCTCAAAGAACTACATAGACACGTGTCTTTAATTCAAGTAATTTTCAAACTAATCGGGAAAACACTTCAAGAAAAGAGAGCAGAATATTCATGGCTCATGACAACTTCATGAGAACCTACTAAGCAAACAAAGCAAAGTCTCTAAACTTTGCCAAAAATGAAGCCCCAGAGTAACCATGTGAACAGAAAAGAGGAGCTTCTAATGAACTGAAGTACTAGTAAATGCATACACAGCAAAAATCTAACGAAATCAACATGCAGAAGCAGTACAATGACTATTAATGTTTAGAATTAAACCATAAAAATACCCAAAAAAGTCACAATTTGGGGCAAAAAGTACATGAAGAGAGACGTGCAAACATAAACACATGTACAACAAGAAGACTCTACCTTTGAGAATCACACACAACAGGTAAACCAACATAAGCCATACAGCAGCTCACATCATCACTGAAGAACTTAGTTTCTAAAAATAAAAAAGAATAAAAATCAAAGAGAATTAGAAGAAACACTGCATGCAAGGAAAATGACTCAAATTTCATCATATTACACCACTATTTTGATCCCTTGACTAACACCACATGCTCTAATTTCCACTCACACAGAATCTCTTCTGGTCTTTGACCAAATATAGTCAACTAAACAGCCAAAAATCAGCAAGATCCAAACACCCAGAGAAAATTTCCAGACACCCAGAAACCAAATACTCAATTTTTGAAGACTAACATCCCAAGATCTCCCAAAAACTCACAAATCTACAAACCAAAAGCTAAAATCTGGGCTTCAATATCACAACTACCCACAAGAACAGCACCACCAAAGTCACCAACATTGTCAAACTTGACCACAAATTCACAACACCCACCTTATGAATAACCTCAAACACCAACAAAAACTCAAAACTTTACCCCTTTGGGACATCAAATAGGACAAGATCCACTAAACCCACAACACAAACAACCCCAAAATGATATCCTTTTCACAAGTTTGGGGACAAACCCCATAAGGGATTCTAGGGCTTGGAGACTTACCCAGAGAGAGTGGGGTCAGTTTCTAGTTTCTTTGAAATGGGTTATGGGTCAGTGGGATTTGTTTAGGTTGGATTTGGTTTGGGGTTTCAATTTGCGGATGAGTTGGTCATTTGAATTAAATAGAGAGAGAATCCAAAGAGAGTGGTGATGAGAGAGTGTGAGGGAAGAAGTGTGGTGTAGGGTGGGCTGTGTCTCAAGTGTGATTAGTTAGGTTGAAATGGTACTGTTGATCTGGGAACACATCTAATCTTATGAATTACCTCACATAATTTGTATCCCATCCCTCCTACAAACTTTATAATATACTTTTTTTTCTCTCAAAATAATTATAGCGTTATTATAATTAAAAAAATTTATTTAGTTTAAAATTAAAATAGAGGAAAAGGAAAAAATTATGTGATTAAAATCTCAAATTGAAAGAATTAAAGTTACAAACATTATGAAACGGACGGAGTAGTATTCGAATCGATAGAAAATTCGATATTATATAATATTTTCCGTCTTAATAAAATTATGATCAGTTGACTTAATTAGATAATTATGTATGTGTTAAACTTATAAGGAGTAACGTTATGAGTGTGTAGATGATAAGATAAAGTAAAAAATAATGGTGTTTTTATGATTTCATAGGAAAAAAATTTCGAATACTGAAAAAATGTTTTGTGGACATCCAAAAAAAGGATTATAAATTTATTAGGATGGATAAAATATTAAATAATTTTGATAATCATCTAATATGTATGCGGTTAAATATATATTTCATTTATCTCATTATTTTGTCTGCATCTATATATTTTTCGTTATTCAATACGTATAGATACGAATGTTCATTCTTATATCAAATTTTGTTTGTTATGAGCTCAAATGTGAGATGGTTGGCATCTATCTTTCAATTTATATATATATATAATATCACTTCTTTTGTTCGAAATTAGATATAGTAGTTTAACTTTCACATTTATCGATACGATTTGATTTGTGTCGTATGAAGATTAAATATCATTTTTTATAAAATTTTCATCAAACATTAATGATAGTTTTTAATATATAATTTAATTATATATATATAATGTAATTTTCGTACGTCGTTGAGATGAGAAACGAAATTTCTTAAAATATATATTGAATAATAAAAAATGATAATATTATATATAAATAGATTACTTAAATTAAAATCCCTGTTGGAAGTTTACTTACACCGCATCCCCCACAGAAAAATTCAATATATTTTCTCCCCTTACGTGTTATATTTCTTAAGGTACCTCCTCTATTAACCTTTTGTCAAAATACAAATGATTCTTCAAATAAGACGTTATGTGTGTGTGGAAAAATTTAAAAAAGAAAACTGTAATAAATCATCGAGATGAGGGCAGAGCAGCACGTAGTTTATTGCATTTAATTTAGACGGAAACGTACGGATTCATGTGAGCAAAGGGAACAATACATTGTCATGGAAGATTTTATAAACCCGAGCAGCAGATGTGCCCGATGAAATGACACATGAACATAGCCCTCCGTAGCACACTTGGTAAAAGCTCACAAAACATGACCACAGGATTCCAACCTTCACAGAACACAGGTATCTTTTATCCCAACGAGAAAGTATATCTTTTTCTACTTATCAATTAATGTGCAAAGTATTAAATACATACATCCAGTTCAAAGAGTTGTGTGGGGGCGACACAAGTTACGTCAAGTATTTTAATTATAATAACATAATTAAAAATTTTAAATTTAATTATCCCATTTTTAATCGGATGAATTGTTCAAGAGTTCAATGAAAATTTTTCTAGTTTTCTTATGTTTCGATTCTCATTTTGATTTTTATAATTCATATATACAAAATTACATTAGATACGAATATCAGTTCACATAATTATTATTTATAGTTCACAAATAAAAATGGGAACCAAAATATAAATGAAAGTTTTATTGCGGATTTTTGCCCAATTTATCTTTTTTGTCATATACTATATTTGTAGAATTTACTCCATCCATTTCATAAAAAAATAAACACATATATATTTTATATTATATATATATATATATGAATATAATTTTTGTTTTCATATCAAATCATTTTTGATGATTTCACAAAATATATTAGATTGAAATACGTAATTTACATAATTATTGATATTACATAATAAATTTATAAAAAAAATCATATTAAATCGTCGTTTTATGAATATCAAATTTTATATCAATATGTATATCAAGCCAATTCTTTATTTGTTTAAAGAGATCGAGGGAATAATATGGAGTAATGTTTTGTCTAATTTCTATCTTCAAAATGAGAAGATAAACAACAAAACTTGAGTCAGGTTCTTCCCCGACAATTAGGCATGTCTTCACCTAGCGATCGGGAAAGCATCTTCTTATCAGATCCGACGGGTAGCGTGCTGCGAGTGTAGCGATGTGGGCTGTCGCAGGGAATCACTTTATCCTTTCCTTGTACGGTCAATTGTTGCCCGATTCAGCCGGCGCTTGTCCAGCAAGTGATGTGTGAGAAAAGGGTAGTTGGTGATGGGCAAAATTGGAAATTTGCTTACATGAGTGAGTAGACTGTTATACTACTGTGACGTGGGGCCGCATTTTCCTTTTTTCTTTGACTTCGCAATAAATGAGCTGTAAAAGTGTTACTCCTTGTTTGTGATCGTCACCCTGAATTGGTACAGTTTTCATGGGCTTTTTGGTCGGCCCGATCTTGGTTGGGCTTTGTATTCCGTTAGAATAGACGGGGGTCGGACTGTGCCCAACCCTCGACTTTTTTAAGTGCAAAGCCCCTAAATGAAATAGTTCAAGTTATGGGATAGTTATTTTCTGATATTTTATATAAGTTTTTCTTACGTTTAAATATTTATTTTGAATTTTATAATTTATATAATAATTATTTATATATATTATAAAATTATTATTTATAATTCACGAATCCAAATGAGTATTAAAAATATAAGTGAAACTTTCATTTAATATTTTTGTGAAATTTATCACAAATGATTTTTTCGTTTCATTCAATCTATATTTTGAGAAATTATGTTTTCTTGTATTGAAGTGTGTCATAGAAGTCGTTTGACATATTTCTCTTATAACATTCATAGCAAATAGTTAGTATTTAATACTCCCGCCGTCCCATAATACGTGCAATTTTTGTGTGTGGTCTGTGTCAGTTTAATTATAATCTTTTTTTTTAACATAAAAAAAATTAAATTAATCATATTGTGTTATAACATATCCATTATCTTTTTTTCTTGAATGCTATAGTTAACCCCATTATCTCTAAAAAAATATTATTTATTCATCAAAATTTTAAAAAATAAAAATAAATCTGATCAAACGATTGTATGTATAATGGGACAGAGGGAGCATTTTTTTTCTCGCTATACATATTGAACAATTTCTTTTCATCATCATATTAGAGAATTTAATTTTTTCCTGTAATCGATATATTTCAAGTCAATTGACTTAAACAAACAATATATACTTCTTTCGTCTTATAATAAACATAATAAATTGATCGATACAAATTTTTATTTGTGTTGAATTTTCGTAAAATTTGATAAAGAAAGAATTTTTTTTATAATAATAAGATTTATTATAAAAAAATATTAATAATTATTAATAAAGATAATAAAATATAAAAAAAATATTATATTTATTATAAGACAAAGATTATTATAGGAATGAAGGAGTATTTTTCATTCGCTCCATCCATGACTGAGATCAAACTTTGTTCGGGTGAATACAACACATCTAAATTAGGGTGATATGCATGAGAGCAAAAGACTGTGTAATTGATTTAGGAGTATTTTATACTAAGCGGATTAAAGGGTGACTTTCGGGGATCCCATTGCGATAAACTTGCGATTCACGACCCGACGTTTGCCGATGATTCCACCGGCGCCGGCTACCACTGCTTTCTTCATGATTCGAAGAGACAACAGCGACGCCGAAATCTCCAGGTATCTCAACTGTTCCTTTGTTTTTTTTCTTTTTTTCGTCTGAATTCCATTTGTTAGCGGCTTTTTCGATGCGCTGGGGTTGGTGGCGGAAGGTTGAAGTTTAACCTGTTCGAGAAGCGTATAACTGAAGCTAACAAACAGAATTTGATGGCAAAAAAGAGTTCCCATAGTGAAATACTATTCTTGTCACCATTTACGCACATTCATCGCCAATTCTGTCTAATACTCTAATCTTCATAATTATCAATTATGTTACTTTCTGTCTCCGTGTTCTGCATAAACATTTTAGTTTGTTTCGAAGAGTATGAGCTATTATTATCAAGTAATGCTGCTTACTATCTGTTTATGCATTGTGTTTCTGTAATTATTTGCTGTGCTCATCGATTCAGATGAGGACTAAGAACTGTCTTATGGTCTGGCAAGGGCATATTTCTGGTGAAAACTAATACAGCATTGCTGGAATGTAGTTGCTAGATGTTTGTTAGAAAGTGGGTTTCATGATTGATGGGGTCTTGTAATTTGGTTTCAAATTGATCCTGTTGTACTTAGTTTATTTCCATGAGGTTTAATCAGGAGGGCGGAGCATACAACACGCTGAAGTACTTAAATTACTTTACTTTTGATTATGGAGATACATCATTTTCAATCCAGCGCATAAGTCATGGAAGTAAGGTAGCACTCTTGGGTGACTTTTTTCGCTGGACAATCTATGTTGGACCTTTGGAAAAGAAAATCCTTCATCTTCTGATTCAAATGCAGCTTATGATTTGGCTCTCATTTTATTGTTCTAGAATATAGCCATCATTGTTATCAGATTTTCCATGAATTATTGTTCTTATACCACTGTGCTTCATATAATGTTACTAGCACTTTGTCATTGTTACTCATTGTGACTTACTCGCAACCATGTAGAGTGACAGACACAATGTTCGTAATCTCTGTTTCCCTTTTGTCCCGTGAATTGTCGACCACTTTTGTCACGCATAGAGCTTGTTCAAGGACTGCGAATGGGTTTTTTTATGGCCAGAGAGAAAGAGGAAATGGCATGGTTTGGGTTCAATTTGGGATGCCTTGATGGAAGTTTTACAACGCATGTTGAATGGATCATGAAGTAGGACGGAGATAATTTCTGTCAAAGGAAAAATACAGCCATACTTGATCAAAAGGAGCAGTGTCTCATAAGCCAAGGTGGAAGCGAAGAATTGACTGGTTTTGGCACTTCCCATGTTTCGCTTATAGTGTTGAGATTGGTGTTGTGTTATTTCCGGATGTGGGATGTCTTGGAAAAATGGGATAAAGTAGGTAATGACATTTAAGCATTGTTATTTTGCTGAAAGCAGGAAGAACAGATTCGTGATGGTTGAAGGCTTATGAGGTTGTTTCTTGGAATGTTTAACCATCCAATGCACATTGTGGGCTAAGGGCAGGTGAAATAATGTGGTGTATAAGTGGCACTGGAAGGTATACTTTTTCTCCGTTATGATTCCGGGCAGAAGGTTTTTATCTATCAGAACGGAATCGTTCATGTCGGGGTCTCCACTATCTATGTATACCCTTTCCTTTTTCTGCACTTTGTGATGAGCCTGGCATGTGTTATAGTTGTTCATACTTACTACATGCCTTTTGGATGTTGCATGAATTATTGTTGTCAATGGATATCAGTAATTCATCTTTTGGGGTTATATCGGCTTCAAAGTAAATGAGCATAGCTGATGGTATACCAGACCACCAAATTTAGCATAGCTTATGCTATTGTTACCCAGTCAAAATCTGTTACCATTAGTGGTTACAATTGTATAATGAATCTAGAAATTATTGTGTAGAGGATGCTAATGTTTATTTATCTTGGATGGAGGTTTTCTACTATGTTGACACATCAGAAAAAGCAAAATCTATTAGTAGGTGTCAGCGAGGGTGATTAGGACGGGTATAAAGGCCAAGCTCCTAACCTTCAAGTCCTGTATAAATCACCGAACCACCATGGACAAATACACTTGTTTAGACAGCATTACTTTTCTACCTAGAAATGAAAAAAAATGACTGAACCTTTTGGTCGAGCTGCGAAACCAAAGTCTATTCTTGTCTGCCTCGTTACTCTTTCGTCATGTATGCTATCATCTTCTGAAGAAATTGTCCATCATTTCAAATGGTCAGTTGAGTACATGTTTTGGTCTCCAGATTGCAAGGAGAGTGTAGTTATTGGAATCAATGGCCAGTTTCCAGGTCCGACTATTCGTGCTCATGCAGGAGACATCGTATGGGTTGACCTCACAAACAAGCTCCCTACTGAGGGAGTTGTCATCCACTGGCATGGGATAAAGCAGGTGAGTTCTTCTCTTCTCAATTAGCCTCAGTTCTGTTGTATTAGCTTTCTAAATAATATTTTCGTATGTTCTTTGCATGATGGTAGTGGTTGCTGGCAACTACACCATCATCATCATCTTCTCCTTTGGAGGTGATCGCAAGAAATCTTCTCTTTTATGCTGACTGACTTGGTCAGTTGGTCTTGCAATTGTGTGCCTAAATTTATAAGTATGTTGTGCTAGATTGGATCGCCATGGGCAGATGGGACGGCAGCTATCTCTCAATGTGCCATTTCTCCTGGAGAAACTTTCACTTACAGATTTAAGGTTGACGAGGTTAGTCCATCTCCTTGGTAGGAAAATAGTATTCGGGTTGTCTCAAACCAATATTTTACCAAGAATTCTAGCTGGTTCCGTTGCTTGTTCTGGAATGTAGTTTGAATTAATCTCCATCTTAATTCATCCTCCTTTTTTTTCTTTTTTTCTTTTTTGTCATTTTTTAACACTTTCATAGGTGGCTTGGTCATTGTAATACCCGGACTTTGCTTTTTCATCTGGTGGATAGAGTAGTTGGGATAATCTGTTCCATGTTCTTAAATTTGTGGTGATGTTGTCTTGAGAAAACTGATTTTTGTATCCTAGGAGATGATTGTTTTTTTACTGTAAGAACCAAGGTGAACAAACTCATCATACGGACTAGACTCTGAATTTTTACCTCGACCATAGAACGAACTTAGTTTATCACACATTGTTCTGCTTAATGTCTGTTTTAGACGTCCATTTTGTTTTGCTAAATTGCTATCATCCTTTATCATTTTCTTCATTTTAGTCAAGAATCTTCTCTACCTTTATTGTTGGCACATAAGTTCTCTCTTTCTTTTCTCTTTTTCTTTTTTTGGCGAGATTAAAGGAACCAGAAGTTTGGATTTCATTGCGAGAAAACTGTAGTCTGATGCACTTTAGCTATATGTATCCGATGCACAGTTGTACACAAGACAAATGATGATATTGAACGTATGAAGTATTGACTGTACGTTTCATTGCAGGCAGGAACGTATTTTTACCATGGACACTATGGGTTGCAAAGATCAGCAGGATTATACGGGCTTCTAATAGTTGATGTGGCCGAAGGAGACAAAGAGCCATTTTTGTACGATGGAGAATTCAGTCTTTTGTTAAGTGATTGGTGGCACCAGAACCAGCTGGAAATGGAAGTCGGTCTCTCGTCCCTCCCTTTCCGCTGGATTGGTGAGCCTCAGGTAATAACACATCATATGTACAAAAAGTCACCTTGGTTAGAAGGCAGCTTAAGATCTTGTTAATGTAGCGGAACTTTTTAACTGTGCTCCGTTTCATATGTTCTGTTATTGTGGCTACAAAAAGTTGAATGTTTTATAGCTATTGAGATGCAGAGTTTGTTGCTGAATGGAAGAGGAACATACAAGTCTTCTCTTCTTCCCGACTATAGCAATAAGTGGTACAGATTCGAACAGGACGACGATTGTGCTCCTGAAATTATCAATGTTCTCCCCAACAAGACTTACAGGCTTAGACTGGCTAGTACTACTTCTCTTGCTTCCCTCAATGTGGCGATCGGGGTAACCAAGTGCATGCTTTCTTCCTTTGCCTCTTTCACATGTTGGTTATGAACTAGTGGCAACTGGTTTTCAGAAATTGAATGATACATTCAATAACATGCATCATGATTCATATGATTCTATGGTCTTACATTTATTTGGGATCAAAGACGAGTCCTTCCCCATAAAATAAAGCAAATGTTACCAACAAGTTCCTGGTAGATACTGGCTAAAGACGATGAAAGCTGAAACACATGCAGGCAGAAACCACTCAACAGGTCACCCGCTTCTGAAATATTGTTGGGTACTTACATTTTTTAAAGTACCATTAGCGAATTTCTTTGATGTAGAATGTATGTGATCTAAGAGATGTATTTCATGTAGCATGAATCTAAGTCGGTGCGATTTTATCAGAATTTATGTCCAAGCTAATGAATCAATATTGCAGCTAACTCCCTGCTCTGTTCTTTCTATGACCAGAATCACAAGATGTTGGTGGCAGAAGCAGATGGCAACTATGTGCAACCATTTTTCGTAGATGATTTGGACATCTACTCTGGCGAGACGTACTCCATTCTGATCACCACAGATCAGAACCCCATGACTAACCACTGGCTATCAGTTGGTGTCAGAGGACGCGAGCCTCATACTCCACCAGCCCTCACAATGCTGAGTTACCACTCAGCCTCTTCTGAGCTTCCCCTATTTTTACCTCCTCCAATTCCTCTGTGGAACAATCATACACACAGCAAACTGTTTTCCAAAAGAGTGATCGCTGCTGTCGGCTCCCCAAGGCCTCCGAGGATTTCAGAACGTAGGATCATCCTCCTCAACACGCAGATCAAGATCGACGGTCACATCAAATGGGCCATCAACAATGTCTCCCTGGTTCTACCACACACCCCTCTTCTTGGATCCATCAAGTTCGGACTCCAACAAGGTTTCGACCACGAAAACCCTCCGGATATCTTCACTTCCTCCTATGATGTCATGAATCCCCCTGCTAATCCTAACTCGACATACGGCACCATGATCTACAAGCTGGACTTCAATGCAACAGTCGACGTGATACTTCAGAATGCCAATGCACTCAAGGAGAATGTAAGTGAGATTCACCCGTGGCACTTGCACGGCCACGACTTCTGGGTTCTCGGATACGGAGAAGGGTTGTTCTCGGAGCAAGACGAAGAGACGTTTAACTTGGAGAATCCACCACTAAGGAACTCGGTCGTGGTCTTTCCTTATGGATGGACAGCTATCAGGTTCGTCGCGGATAATCCAGGAGTATGGGCGTTTCATTGCCACATTGAGCCTCATTGGCACATGGGCATGGGCGTTGTTTTTGCTGAAGGTGTCGAGCGTGTTGGGAACATCCCAAGCGATGCTTTTGCTTGCGGATTGATAAGAAGAATAATGGGTTAATTGACGATTTTAGTTGTCATTATTTTCTTGTACAAGTGTGGTTCTCAAATGCAATGTTATCCAATTCTTGGTTAATATTATGAAATGAGCCCATAGCATGGTTGGAAGTAATATATTTTCGCCAAAAACTTATGTATGGCGTTGTTGATTTGTATTTTATCAAATTTGAAAAAAATGGAATCTGAATGATAATCTTATTTAACTTTCAAATGACCATCATATGCGTTTAATTTTCTAGTCGAAATTATCGGAACTGATTCATACTGACAAAATATTACTTTCATGTTTTATGGAATCAGCTTGTATTCTGCAAAATAAATAGGTTATGATCTGTGTCAACATGGAATCAGCTTCTATCCCATTTTCTTGTCAAATAATTCGATCGATCGGCTGCTTACAGGCGTCTTTCATCTCATTTATTCAATGGAGGACGGCAGACCATTTGCCTTATCTGTTTGAAACAATAATTGAAGGCCAGCTGCACCGGAGGCAAACCGTGACCTGATCGTTTTTTTTTTCTCTTAAATTCCATCTCGTGGTTAGTTTCATCGTTTCTGGCTTCTGATCTGATGATCTTTGGTAGTACTGTTTACTGTTTATTGGTGTATGAATCTGATGTTTGAAAATACGTATGACAACTCTATTTGAAAAAAATAGGATTACGTGGGTCGTTGTCGTCGTAATACTACTGGTCTAGTTCAAAGTGTACTCTTGTTTTTTCAATTGATGAAATCATATGTGCATTGCCTTTCAGGTCCGATTGAGTTGAGTTCCAATAATGACTCACTCTCCTGAAGACGAACCATCGTTTACACCTTTATCACCAAAGCAGTCTCCTTCTGTAAACGCAAGCACCTCAGCGGCAACTGGCCCTAGGTCGTCGATTGGCCATGACTCGATCGCATCCAATATAACTGACTGGTCCAGCCAAGTAGGACGATCCTGTGTCGTCAGATTCCCTAGGAACACAAGTTATGGCACACCGCACGTGGGAAATGGGGACTACGAGCGCCTTATGAATAGCCTTCGCAAAAAAAGGGGATGTTGTAGCGGACGAACGTGCACCATTCTTGGCTTCTTCATATCCCTGGCTGTTATCGTTGGTGCTGTTGCAGCCCTAAGCTACTACTTTGTCTGTCGCGGATTCCCTTACTACAGGATCGAGGCTATCTCCGTGGATGGAATGGACTTCAAGTCATTGCACGTCACACCTAGGTTCAACGTCAACATGACAATCCACAACTGGAACCCTAGGATCGGGATCACGTATGAGAAACCCGGGATGGACTTCAGGGTGTACCATGACAAAACCCAACTCGCGAATGGGAATGTAGCTGGTTTGTACCAGTCGCCTAAGACATTGGTGATCGTACCATTGGAGCTGATGGGGCCAGAGATGGTGCTCCTGCCAGGGGAGCGAGGTATGTTGATCGCACAGCAAAAGATGATGTCTGTGCCGCTAAGATTGAAGGTTGTTACGCCAGTTAAGCTGAAGGTTTGGTTGTTGCAGACTTGGAAGATGACTGTGAAGGTGACGTGTAAGTTCACGCTGAGTAGGCTGACCAGGAATGCCGAAATTAGGACAAGGGTTTGCCACGTTCGCTTGGTGCCTTGGCATGCTCTCTAGTCAAATAACAGTGCAAGATTTGTATACAATGTGAACCAATGAGCACAAAAATATGGCGAATGTTATTTGATCTTTCCCAGGTTAAGTTACCATTGTTCATAGCTTTTGATCTTTGGCATAGGTTTTTATCCCAACAAGTTGGGAACAGAGTTCAGGTTATTATCCCACGGTACGTATTCTTATGATCCCAATTATCAACAGAGTTCGTAGAGGGAAAGCACGAAGAAGAATGTCCCCTGCCGCTTTCGAAACCTATAAAGTGATGTTTCCGAAGATCTGTATATGTCATTGTAAATTGATTCCAACTGGAACCATGTTACTTGAGCGTTGGAGCTGAAAACTTGCGATTTCTATCCCAAACCTGGACTCTTAAAAATAAATAGCCAGGTCTACCAGATGGACTCGTTCATGAGAGTTCAGCATGACGACCGACGAACAAGATCGACAGGAAGGAAAGCAGAGGTCGAAGAAAATCCCCTTGCATGTAAGGGATCGTAATGCCATTGATTGGGGATCCCCGAGCAAGTTCAGGTTGTGTAGATAGTCAGAACGGCGCAATCTCACTATGAAAGGTTGGTTCTGCTGTTCTGCACATGACCTAACTCAATAATCAAACTTAGAAAGAGTGGGAAAAAAAGGCGAGCGAGCATATACTCTTCACAATGAGCTCATAGAGTTGAGCCTGATTTGATCCCCTTAGCTATTCGACCATCTTTGATGTTGCGGCTATTATATTACTCGTAAGTTCATAACTCATTGGAGGATCTTTGTCGATAACTGGTGCACGCTACAGACGCACATCTGGCTGTATAGCAACTGAATCAATGAACAGCAATGAATAGTCGAATACTATCGTACATTCGACACAACACTTACAAAAATATAATGTTGATAGTATATCAACATCTGTGTCCTGATGAAGAAGTTGCTAATAGCATCTTTTCCTTTTTTGGGGATTTATTACTATGAAAATGAAATTAAGCATGCATGTGAGATGATAAAAATGATAATGGGTAGTCAAAGATCACAGTTTATTTTGGGGTCCCAATGTCTTGTATGATTGAATTGAACATGCAACCATTTTGGATTTCTCCAACTGCTACAGCTCAATAGCATCATCAAGAGGCTGCTTAGTTTTTTGGATCGGAAAAGTTCATACTAACTGAACTGTGCTTGTAAACCGGCAAAAGGAAACCAATCATGGCATTAAGATCCATAATGAGTCTTTCATTATCCATCCGAGTTTTTACTTGAATTTATTCGTCGATATGATATCAAAATAAATCAAGATATAAACCATAGACTTTATATCCCAATATCATCATGTGAGAGAAAACGTTAAGATCCATAATGTGACCATGTATCATAGCAAAGACGTGATAATGATGAGTTGAATGATGAAGTTTTATGATAATATTTTTTAATTAATATCATGTGCAAATAAGGCTGATAAAATATATGCATAATGAGAACGTTTTGTTTTTTTTTTTAAAAAAAACGTTGTTTTCGTAAAATGACATCGTCATTGTTGGTTCTCATATGTATACTGGCAACCATAAATTTAGTTTAAAAATATCTTTCAAGCAAAACTTAACCGTTACGATTAAAACATAAATAAAGGATGTAGGAGTTCAATCCAAAACTCAAGATGTACAAGTTGGCCCAAATTCTCCTTATTTTCTCATTTAAAGACTCACCCCCGACTCACATCCACCAGGTTTTCCACTCTCCATCACATCTCCGCTCCGCACATCACCATCTCTCTCTAACTCCCCACCACCGGCGGCGGCGATGGCGAGCAGCGAAGCGGCTGAGCACAGAGTCGCCGAGGAGGAAGATACCAACGCGCCCGCCGAGGACGAAGACACCGGCGCTCAGATCGCCCCCATCGTCAAACTCGAGGAAGTCGCCGTCACCACCGGCGAGGAAGACGAAGATTCCATCCTCGATCTGTATAGAACTTAATTTTACTTGTTTTCGCTTCGATCTAGTCTGATTCGAGTTTGATTGCTGGATCTGTGGAGTTTGGGGGTGAGGTTAGGGTTTCTAGGGTTTTGATTTGTGTGTGTGATTTGTGTGTGGATTTAGGAAGGCGAAGCTGTATAGGTTTGATAAGGATGGGAATCAGTGGAAGGAGAGGGGTGCTGGATCGGTGAAGTTTCTGAAGCATAAGATGACTGGGAAGGTTCGGCTAGTTATGAGACAGTCGAAGACGCTCAAGATCTGCGCTAATCATCTCGGTTCGTTCCACGCTTTTCGTTATTGATTCGCGATGATTGTGTCTTGATGTGATTTCGTGTGAATGTTAATTGTGGATACGGCTGGCTAGTAAGATTTAGTTTAGTACTGGTTTAGATGGGTATTCGATTTTTTTTATAGCATAGGTGGTTCTGATTTATAGATTCTGATCTGCAGACGAGGAAAATATTTATTTTAAAGCAATGTGCTTCCAGCTTGTGCTAAAACTTGATTGAGTCATGAGTCAAAAAATCCTCACAATAGCTTATCAAGTTAAGAATGTAAAGTATGTTAATGGTATATGCCAATTTACAATTACTTTTGACTAACCATTGGGCATAAGATGTGCTTGTGATATGGTTCACAAGTGAGTACTATCAGGCCTTAAGTATACTCATGATGGTTCATATGAAGAATTTTCAGAAGGATATCCTTTTGGGAATGGAAAATGGTCGAAGTGGAGGATTCTTATTAGCTTTTCTTTCCCTTTTCCAAGTACTACGGCGAAGGTTCTCAATGCTGGTTAATAAGTTGTATCATGGTAAGGTTTCATTGGGGGCATTAAACGTGAGCTATTGTTATTTTTTAAAAGGTCTATAGATCATGATTATTGAGGTCGTATTTGCTTGTAGTAGTGACTTTGCATGGTCAAATGGTCTTAATATTTTTGCTTTTGTGCTCAGTTTGTGACGTCCTAACCTCCTCCTTGCGCATACTTTTGCAGTGCTTCCTGCGATGACAGTTCAGGAGCACACAGGGAATGAGAAATCTTGTGTCTGGCATGCTACTGATTTTGCTGATGGAGAACTGAAGGATGAACTATTCTGCATTCGATTTGCTACTGTTGAGAGTAAGTATCAGATCAATGTGTATTAGCTCTTTGTATTGTCTTGTGTGACCCTTTTTTTTATTGCCTTCTGGGAGCAATGCACTCTTCTTTATTGGATATGTTATTAAGAGCTATTTGTTCATAGTCATTGGCTGTTTTTAAATTTACAAACATTAATTGAGATTCTTATCAGAGGAAAATATAAATTAGGTTCCTGATTTATTACATCGACTATATTACAAAACTTCTGGATAATGATTCTGTAGTTGAATGAGAAAATATTGCTTTCTCTGATATATGTTAGCTGTATGCTATTACAGTCTCTAGGTCACTCCACTTATGTAGAACTTGTCGGCGTAACCTAGTAATATTTTCCTGCCTTATATCTACATCACATAGATTGAAAGAGAGGGATTCTAAATCCAACACCATTAATTGTTTTTTATGTGCATAAACTTGAGAAAAAAATGGAGTCTTATGATGATAATGGTGACATTGCATACTTAAAAGGTCATCGCTCATGATTGTTTTACATTGAGAATGATAAATCTTGTAACCATCACTGATTGTGACTATTTTGTTACGTCTTGTTTTAAATACTCAACTGCAATTTTTGTGTGTTTTTTTTTTCTCTTGCGTATGAGTTGGTTCCCTCGGATAATAATTGCACGATGGATTCTTTGATTTCTTCTGTCATCAGCAGGATAATGAAACACTTCTTATGTAGCCTTTTTTGTTTGTTCTTTGTGCCTGTTTCGACACTTGACGATCATTTTTGTTCTCCCTTTTGTTGTGACAATTTACGTAGAGGGTTTCATTTCTGTGAACTATAGAACTATATTTATCTTTACATAGATTCTCACTCTATGGCCTTCTGTTTGCCTCCATCCCTGCATCATTGCTTCACCCAGAACAATTTTTTGTATTGCGTTCCTATATTCAACATTCTAGGGCACCCTGTATAACATTTTATGGGGCTTTTGAATTTGTTCTTCTTGGTACTGTTTTTGCCTGTCATCGAGTTAAGATAAAGAAAGGAATGCCAGAGACATGTCATATGTTAAGATTATTGGAAAAGCTTCAGCAAGAACGTCAGGACTGTGAACTCTTCTTATTTAGTGGCCCATTATATATCTCCCCCTTTGGTCTCTCAGAGCAGCTGAGATGCGATAGCCAAGCACATAGCTTGGGCTTTTTACTGGATTTGACGGGATTTGGCTGATTTAGTAGATTTTCAAGGACTAGATTTTCACTAGTACTAGATTAGTTCAAAAAGATGGGAAATGAGGATACTATATCTTTCATACCGTTCAGGATCATATAGTTATCATTGTGGTGATCTAAGTATGAGGATTGTCATTTCATTCAAGTAGCGTTTGGATTGTGGAAATAATTTTGGGAAGAAATAGAATTAGCGATTGTTTGGAACGGAGGTCGTAATGGAATCAGCGTTTTGTTGGACTGGAATGAAATTTTTTTAGTTATATATGATGAATTAAATTTGTTTTTTAAGTAAAATATTGTCGAATAAAAAAATACACTATTATAAAGTCCGATGATATTTTTCACGTTAGGTTTGTCTAAATTTTTTGGGTGAGTTTTTTTGTTAACGAAATTCATCTATGTTTACCTAATTCTTATTGATAAATTTATCAAAAAATAAAATATCGATAAAAATAAAATTTAAACTTATTTATTTATTAACCACCTAAACTAAGAATTAAAAATGAAAAATAAATAAATAAATAAATAAATACATTTCATTCTCGCCGGAATGGGCGAATCCGGCCACCGAAGGCCGGAATCAAAATGGGCCTTGGGAATGGAATCTGATTCCGGACGGAAATGTATAATCCATCAGAATGGAGCAATCAAACATGATGTTATCATTTTCGACGGAATACATCATTCCATTCCATGCCCCATTCCCACGGAATATTAACAATGTTTTTTCCATGGCATATTTGATGAGTTAATAATGAAACCAATTTAACCATTTAAGTGGCCTGGTTTTCTTTGGCGTGCAATCTTTCTTTGACGTGCAATCTTTGCAAAGTGTACATATCTAACAAATTTTATTAGTCGATAGGGCTGATGCGGCGTGCTGTTAAGTGACTTGTCACATGCTATCTTTGTATTTCTCGCTTTTAAAACATCTAGAATGTCTAATTTTATGTTCTTTATTCTTTTCCTTAGTCATCTATTTCTCACTCATGTGATATGTGCCATGCCTCTTCATTTTAGTCCTGCATGATCTCGAAGCTAAACTGTAGGAACCTGTGACTGGAGAGGGTCTCATTGAATATTGAACCTGCATGCAACACTTAAGCTCTCTCACCTTTGAGGTTCCCTGATTGGCCAACAGCCCTCTTATTTATCTTATTATGCACTGTTTTACTACATGCTAGGATAAGTATGCTAGTTGGTTGTGTGGAGGTCCCAAGGTTCTGGATTCTGGAAAGTATTGTGAAGTTGAATGATATATCACCATAGCGCTGCAGCAGTTCACAGTGAGGATTGAGGAAATCCGTATTGAATTCCAAATCATTCCTGAAACCTCATTCCTCTCTGAATTCCAAATCAATCCTGAAATGTTGTCTTAAATTTTGAGTGATTGATGTAATTGGGGTAGGTGCTTTGCTTAATGAGTTGATAGTGCTTGCTTAAGCGCTAGGAAGATGCACCCGTGACGTTTTTTGGCCTATGCATCTTTTGACAATATTGCTTTTCATTGTAGGATTGTCCATGTGTTTGTTGTATGGGGAATTCCATTTATGTCCAATCTTAGTCATGGACATTGTATTACACTAAGCACTTCTGCCTGCGGAGTGGGGAGTCTGATATAGTGTGCTTTCATAGCTACTGATTTTATGTGGATTCACTGTGTTGGCTTGGAATGTCTATCGTGTCTGTACTCTGTAGCTCACATTTTGGTATTGCCACCTTCCTTTCTGTTCATGCTGGTACCTGACTTCTGAATTGTTAAATATTGAAACAGATTGCAAAACCTTCATGGAAAAGTTCCAAGATGTTGCTGCTTCTCAGGATGCTCACGAGGAGGAAGAAGCTGAAGCAAAGCAAGAGGAAGATCAAGGGGCGTCGGACACTGCTGAGCTTCTTGAGAAGTTAACTGTTGAGGAGAAGAAAGGAGGAGAGAATGAACCTGACACAAAGCCCAAGGTCGAAGCTGATGAGAAAGATGAGGAGACTTCTGCTTCAAATTGAGGCGTGTTTGTGGTTCAACTCCAGATCAATGTTTTGTCATCACAACATCTATGCTTCACTGATACCGCTTTTAGGTGCTGGTTGTGCTTGGCATCCCAGGGCATGTGTCGGTAGTATTATTTTGAAGGCCCGTGCGTGTCAGACTGTCCTTCGATTCAGTGTCTGGTCAAGGCTTGGTTAGTCTTCAGGTTTGGTTGGATGTCGAGTGTCTGCTACTATTTAAATATGTTGTCATATCCATGAGGTTTATATGTTTTGATTGTCAGTATAATTTGGCTGGTCGAAAGTGTCTTTCGGATTCCCGAGTCTAGAAAGGTTTTGTCGGAATTATTGCTTGATTTTTCTTATCTGTTTGAATACACAATGAGTTCATAGATTCGTGTCTAATTATCGTGTGCTTGTTAATGAAAGTTTCCGCATAAGGAGGTACTTGTATCATTTTGCGCAGTATGTCATCTAAAGATTAATTCATAGTTGTTCTCAAGAGGCTATGCAGGATGTTTGGTGCCTTCTTCTGCATCTGCTCGACAGATATAGACAACGGAGCTCTGTATAAGAGATCTGCATGATGCTTAAGCAGTCCTGGAATGTTTGCGAATTGAACATTCTGCTTTGCGAAATTGGCAGGATCGACTCCTTGGGAGATCGTGACATGTGACCATTTGTGTCGACGGTTACATCAGCTTGCCTAGAGTTTTGGGGATCCGGGGTGAAGTTATGCCATATTTCTCGGGTAGTCTGTGCTGGTGCTGGTGCTGGTGCTGGGGATATTGTGTATGGAAGGTAAAAGATCCTGTGTACATAGTGTCACTCCTAGTGGATTTTTCATTTTATGCATCAAGTGCCATCAAGCTCAGTTCAAGCACACAAGTTCTCACACATACAATATTGATTAAAGCTTTAATGTAGCATCTGATCAAATATCGGTTTGTTTTATGAAGAGGGCATAATAGTAACGTATCGGAAGAAACAGTCCCTCGCATTGGGTGTAAACTCTCGTTCGTACAAATTGGTGTACGGAGTCTGCAACGGAGATGGTGAAAGAATTTGACAAAGGTTTTTTTTATAGGGATGACATGGAGAGGGAGAGACGAACTGTTTTCGTTCGAAAAATATATGTTTCAACGGGAAGATTCTCAACGAATTTTTATGTTCAAAATGGTTCATCAAGAAAACGAATTCTAAAAATAAAATTTATCTGTTAGAAAAGACAGATCAATAAATTGGATGGTTTTAAAAGACTGAGAATCCTTTTGATAGGTCTCTATAAGATGGAAGTTGATATGAGATGCATGAAACTTGAAGATTGAGATTGATACTATTCAGGATGACAGAAGGTCATGTTAATAAAGACGAGTTGTTTAAGGTGTTAAGTAATTGTCTTGTTTTGGATCTCATGTTATTATCTTTTGTTGATTTCAGTGCAACTGTTAATTAATGTAGTTGTTTGACTACTGTTTTTAAAAAAGGAAATCCCGAAGGATTTCTTTTGGTCAACCGAATAGTGCGCAAACCCGGAGGACCCCCTTAAACCAGCTTTCGCTGACGGGCTCACCATCACAAAGTAGCTCGGCACTCAGCGGGTTTTGATCCGGTGACATCTCCCCACATTGAAAGAGTTAGGCTGAGTCGCTTACCATGTGGGGTGGGGTGATCCCCTTGTTTGACCACTGTTGTAAACTCAATTATCGGAAAAAAAACTCTCATTCGTACAAACCTTTGTATGAATGTCGATTAAGATGTGGGAGAACCTAAAAACCTAATAATTTGGGAGACGTTTTTTTTTTGGTAGATTTGGAAATATAACTACTTTTGAAGATATCTGCTAGCCTTAAACTAATAGAGAAATCTATTGATTTGGTTAATTAATTGCTTGTAATGCTATACTTTCATCATGTGCATTCACGAAAGGAGTTACCATGAAAGGAAGGCAATAATGCAAAGTGAAAAGGACGGGAAACTATAATCCCAATCCATGTTTGATGACCCTCACATGATGCAAAATATTTTTGTTATGTTGTATTTCATCCTAAATGCAATGAATCATGCTTTTACCCTGCAACATTCGTTGATACATTCCATTACATCTCTATTACTATTCTTGTCTAATACGACTCGTAGTCTATTTGCTTCTCATAACATAAGGGAAATTCTATAATAACGTGCTCCATGCTCGTATCATATCATAAAGCCTAATTGACACTGCGAAAGTTTTTTTCCTCATAGTCAAATTTTAAGTTTGCGAAAATGATTGCTATTTGACACATGAAATAGCCTTTGCTATAATTTACCAACTCAATCATCTTAAACACAAACCCAAACATAATAAATCACAAATCCAACAAATATATATATGATATTTTTCTCATCACTCATCAAATAAGTATGTTAAATTTTAACACAATATCATTGAAATAACATCCTCAAATTATAACAAATTTATACTATTCACTCATCAAAATATAATTATAGCAATATCAAAATGGCACGATGCATCAGAGATGTTCTTGGAGAGGACAGGAGACGTATGCTTGGAGATGGGCACAAAACACAAACAAACACAGATGCAACAATGAAAATGCAAAATGGTAACAAAAGCAAACCAAACCAAACCAAAGCGAATTCAAAACTACCAATAAAAATGGAGTCTTGAATGCATTTCCCAACTTCTCCCACACAGCTTTCACCTTCACATTCACTTTTACTTCCTGTTGATGCTACTCATTACTTAACTTTCTCTACTTGCTCTCTCCAATCACTCTCTTCTTCAACCTCTTCTCCTACCCTTTTGCTTAACATCATTATATAAAGCTTCAATGTTTCTAGGATTCTATCTTCAAAAATTTTAAAATTTGCCGTTCTCTTACACTTCTAGGTATAAGAAGAAAGCCCATTTGACAATTTGGGTAGTGGGTTGTGTTCAAGATCATCAATGGAGTCACTTGAATATGGCATCTCCAAAGAGGTGGTTTTCCCCTTCTTTGCAACGATCTTTACTGCCCCTTTTGTGTTCAATCATGATTCAAAGGACATTTTTGGGTTCTTACATTGTTGTTTTATCATTATGTGACATGGCTTTTTCTTTGGTGTTAATATACTACCGATAATCGCATAGCATTCCCTGTTGAAGTTTCTTATAATTTGTATGCAATGTATCATGGTATTTTCATAGGGTTTAGAGATTAACTATTGGTGGTTTGCGGAATGTAAGAGGGTTTAGAGAATCGATAACTATGGTCCCAGGGTTTTATGGAAACCTGACCATTTGGGGTGTGTTGAGGAAGTGTTAGGGTATGAGTTTTACTTGATTTGATTGTCGATGAGGGATTCAAATCGACTGCTGAAATGGGTGTTTGTAGTCCATTGATTAGGTCGTCTTTGCCGTTGCAATCTATGATTAAAAACGCTTCCGTACAATTTAGCCAAATATCCATCTTTGTGACTGTGTGTGGGACGACTTGATCCTGTGTCGTAAGCCGACATGTCTCATGTATCGTATTGATGATATTTTGATTCAGTAGGGTGAAGTTCATTTTGATCCTGTCACATCTAGGAAATGTGTGTTCCACAATTCAAACTTTTTAGGCAATATATTTGAGGTGGTATGTAATTGCTTTAATCT
Source organism: Drosera capensis (assembly GCA_001925005.1). Lineage (NCBI taxonomy): Eukaryota > Viridiplantae > Streptophyta > Magnoliopsida > Caryophyllales > Droseraceae > Drosera > Drosera capensis. Next base: position 21,968 of record LIEC01010596.1, on the reverse strand, counting down.
GTTTTTGGTTCTGAATTGTGGCATATCCATCAATGAAGAAGTATCGTATATCAAAGGTTTCAGATCTTCTATCATTTCAGCTGCTCGAATTTCGTCTTCCCATCTCTTGGTGCTATCTACAAACTAGGCCACCAAACCAGCATAGCTGTTTCTTGCCTGTGTTAAAGGAACGATTCATACCGATAAACAAGTTTCTTATTAATGATGATTTCATACAAGATTTCCTTCATCTGCATTTCTTCTTTCTGCTAAGTGCTTGGAATATCTCATGCAGAACATCAAGCGGGCATCTTGTTCCACTCTACTCACATTGGCATACCAGAGTCTTGGAGTTGTTTACGGTGATCTCAGTACATCGCCACTCTATGTATACAAAACCACGTTTTCTGACAAGGTGAGGCTTCAAGAAGATGATGAGGAGATCTATGGAGTGCTTTCGTTCATATTTTGGACGCTCACCTTGGTCGCTCTTTTCAAATACATCTTCATTGTGATATCCGCTGATGATAACGGTGAAGGTACGTCTTAGTTAATCACTTGATCGATTTTTTGAAATTACTCACTTTGACCTAATACCTTCTTCAATGGATAGAGCTAAGCTTGTATTAGTTCCTTCTAGCATTTTTCATTTAGTTTTGTCATCAGATGCACAAATGTTCATCTGTTCTGTTGCATGTTATTAGGCCTAGTGAAAGCCCCCTTGATGAATCTCCCTAACCAAGAAAAAAGAAAAGAAAAGAAATAAAACATGGTTTCTGCGCTTCGAATTATGTAAAAACGCTGACTTTAGCATCATGATTGAACAGCTGTGAGACTTATCCAATTATTTGCAAATTCTGCATGATAGTTCTATGGTAGAAGAGGGGTGGGCTTGGTTCATTGGTCAGAAACTCGTAGTAAGAGTGCCATGAGCATGGGCTCAAGTATTGACAGAAATAGAACCTAGCTCTTTGAGATTCAATTATGCACAATGTCATCCCGGAATAAGCAATGAGCCCTTGCTACTGGGTGTAGTATTGTGTTTCCAAGATTGATGATTAGAATATGAGAGCAATGTGCCAAAAACAGTATTTGCCATCGGGAATGCTGAAGAATATAAACATGCTTCTGATCCTGCAGATATGTAGGTAGTCTGGTGTACGCTTGAACAATGATGGCATCTCTGATACCAAAAAATTCACTTGTAGCCAGGTGGCACCTTCGCGCTATACTCCTTATTATGCAGACATGCAAAAATCGGGGTCCTACCAAATCAGCAACCCATGGATGAGAAGTTGTCAGCTTATGCCATCGAAGGAAGAGAAGATACACTGCATAGCTCGGCCTTGAAGTCATTATTTGAGAAGCACTCCAAGTTTCGGAAAGGGCTGCTCATCTTTGTGCTTTTAGGTACTTGCATGGTGATCGGGGATGGTATCCTTACCCCTGCTATATCAGGTAGTTTTTTTTTGGAAAACTATATCAGGTAGTTACTTTGACACTACTGTTTGCACTGTTTACATCCTTCCCCATTTCACCCTATGTGATAAATACTGGTTGTCGCCCTCCCAAAATCTATTGTTAAGACTTTTATAAAGGTACTAGCTGCTTTTGAGTCTTTCCTAAGCCTACAATCTACAATGTGGGCGACTTTCAGTATGGTCCTTTCCCCTGAATCAATCTATAAACTCCAGTCATGTCTCATGAATTTAGTTTCCGTAGCTGTAGACTATGCGGAATCAGTGTGTTCCTCGACTGTATCTAGCAGTGTCATGGTCCATGGAAGAATAATTATTCTTCAATGTCAATCAATGTGGACAAAACAGTATTTCCCCCGGAATTCATTTATCTGAGAATTCTGAGTTTTGGCAGCTCCAATAAAACTATATGCAAACAACTGATCATGGGTTTCCTTTTCAGTTCTTTCAGCGGTTTCAGGTGTTAGGCTAAAGATTGAAGGTCTCCATGAAAGTAAGATCACCTCACCTTTTTCTGAAAATAACAGGGAGCGAGATTTTTTCATGCATTGCCTAAGAAAAATACCATCAAGAGGTCTTTTTGTGTCATCTTCCTGTCTTTTGCTGCAGATTATGTTGTTGCAATCTCGTGCATTATCTTGGTGGGTCTTTTCTCCCTCCAGCACCACGGAACACATAGAGTCGCTTTCATGTTCGCTCCAATCATCACAGCTTGGCTCCTTTGTATCAGTGGAATTGGTGTGTATAACATTGTGCATTGGAATCCAAGAATATTGTATGCACTCTCTCCAGTTTACATGGTCAAGTTCCTCAAAACAACAGGCATGGAAGGATGGGTTTCTCTAGGCGGTGTTGTTCTATCGATTACAGGTAACAACTGTTCATTGCAAATCTAAATTATAATCAATGCCGGTGATTGTACCCACTTGGATCTGAAAATATATTACTAATGCTATTAAGATCAGGTACTAACCCAGCAAGATCATAAGATCTTATTTAAGGTCTTGTAGCATTCCTTGCATAGCATATGAAGTAGATTTGTCTCGGAAATGAAATCCTTTACTCCCTGAAAAAGTTCTGACCAAATCGTGTGTTGCCTGAGATCAGAAGCGTATTCATGGTTCCTGTTAGGATCATCCCAAGAGGTTTTGACCTATTCATTTCATAATATTGTCACAGGTGTGGAGACCATGTTTGCCGATTTGGGACATTTCTCTGCTCTCTCAATTAAGGTATCCCTCGACTTTGGACAAGGACATTTTCACTTGAACATTATCACTTTCTTCCAAGTTCATTTACACTGGATCTTTTTTCTTCTCTTTTTAATGGTTGCTTATGTATTAACCGTTTATTCTGTTCAGATGGCTTTTTCAATCTTGGTATATCCTTGCTTAATCCTTGCGTACATGGGTGAGGCGGCTTTTCTCTCTAAGCATCATGAAGACCTTCAGAGGAGCTTCTACAAAGCAATACCAGGTATACTTGCCTCCAAATTCATCACAATTGCTGAGGCTATGGAAGACGTACTATAATCCTTTATTACAATCTCTGCAGAGAGTGTGTTTTGGCCGGTGTTCACTGTGGCCACTTTTGCTGCCGTAGTAGGAAGTCAGGCTGTGATATCAGCCACCTTCTCCATCATAAGCCAGTGTAGCGCCTTACACTGCTTTCCTCGCGTCAAGATAGTTCACACTTCAAGCGAAATATACGGGCAGATTTATATTCCAGAGGTGAACTGGATCCTTATGTGCCTTTGTTTAGCAGTGACGATTGGATTGAAGGACACTAATATGATCGGCCATGCCTACGGTCTAGCAGTCACGATTGTCATGTTTGTGACAACTTGCTTGATGGCAATGGTGATTGTAATTGTGTGGAAGAAGTGGATCATGTTTTCCCTCATGTTCTTGCTATTTTTCGGATCTATAGAACTCCTATATATCTCGGCGTGCTTGTTTAAGGTCCCAGAAAGCGGGTGGATTCCTCTTGCTCTTTCTTCAATCCTGATGACAATCATGTATGTCTGGAACTTCGGAACCTTAAAGAAGCACCAATTCGACTTGGAGAACAAGGTCGCTCTCGACAGATTGGTGTCTTTAGGTCCGAGCCTGGGCATGGTCCGTGTCCCTGGTATCGGTCTGTTGTACACCAATCTTGTCACCGGGGTACCAGCTGTTTTTGGACACTTCATCACGAACCTCCCGGCCTTCCACGAGATCCTTGTTCTAGTATGCATAAAATCTGTTCATGTGCCCCACGTCCGTGAAGAGGAAAGGTTTCTCACCGGGAGGGTAGGCCCGAAAGAGTTTGGCATGTTCCGATGTATTGTGAGATATGGTTATAAGGATATGCAACAAGAGAACTATGACTTTGAGAACCGGCTGGTCCCTGAGATTGTGCAGTTCGTAGAGAAGGAAGAAACCAACTTGAAGTCCACAAACGGATCACCTGACAACTCTGGGAGTTCAGATATAGAAGACCTTGAACCCTTGGACGATGTGGTCGTGCTTCAGAAACATGAAACCAGCTGCCGACATGTATCTTTCCAGGCGATTCAGGTTGCAGAATCTGACACAGCCAGTCCACCTAGTTCTTCACTCAAAGGAGAGTCGCTCGTGATACTCAGGGCCAAGGATTCCGGAGTGGCTTACATTGTGAGCCATTCTTACGCCAAGGCGAAGAAATCATCCTCAATATTCAAGAAGGTAGCCATCAACTTCATCTACGCATTCCTAAGCAAGAACTGCAGAGGTCCTGATGTTGTTCTAGAGGTGCCGCATGCTTCTCTTTTTGAAGTAGGCATGGTCTATTATGTCTAAGATCCTTACTAGCAATCACGCATTAGATGTCACCCCTCCTGTAGAAATCGATTACCAAACTACACTTACTGCCCAAAACATATACAGTGACTCTTGTCGTTTTCAATGAGAGCTCTTGTGAGTTTTGGGCTTTTCACTTCATCAAAGATGATGATCATGAGGTAATTATCTTGAATGTCGGGACTTCTATGCTTGTAATTGCGTCATAGACTTAACTGCTATTTCGGTCGGAGAGATGTTCTCGACGATGAAATACATAATGTGATGATATGTATCATGTAGAAGATATTAAGTGATTATTGAATACTTGCAACAACGATTATGGAGCTGATTGTGTTGCACACAATAGAACAGTAAGGTCCCCTTGAAACTCTATATATACACTGCAAAGTCGATGTTGCTTCAGGTGTTGGATAATAACTGATGAAATTACAACATGCGTACATTATCGGGAAGCATGTTGCTCGCGATGCTCCATATGATTTTACTCTCAAGAGATTCTGGTTAAACCTCTAGAGAATACGGAGAACGAACTTGGAGATTAGAGAGAATTTCCCCCTCAAGAACAATGAAAAAGACGATTCTCAAATAACATCCAAGATATGATCATTGTATTATGTCTGTTCTGATCTGCAAAACATAAACATCAAGAAAAAACCAAAGTTTCATTGCGCAATTCTTTATTTCAGGTTCTTTAATACTCCCTCCGTTTTATATTTTATGATCATTGTTTTATATCTGTTATGATATGCAAAACATAAACATCAAGAAAACCAAAGTCTTATTGTGTCAATTCTTTATTTTAGGTTCTTTAACACTTCATTCGTTTTCATAATATAAATAAAATTTATTTATTTGGATCGTTTTAAAATATATAATATTAAAATATTAAAAAAATCATAATTTGTAATCGTACATCCAATATCTCTTTTTATAACTGTTACAGTAAACTTCATTATTACAAAAAAAAATAATTTTTCATCAAATTACACATAAATTCAATACACAAATAAATTTACGTGCGAATCAAAACGTTTCTTATATTTTGGAAGAGATAAGTGAGTACTTGTCCTTTGTCCCCTGAAGAATTCGACATACTACCATCAATTGATCTAGTCACTATTGATCTCAATCGTCTTTCTTAATCATCTCAATTCATTCTTATTAGTATTTCTTTCCCTCATAGTAAAGTCAAGCCATCACAAAACTTATATAAGAAGAGGGATTAGGGACGGATACATAAATCAAAAATTAAAATCGAAATATTATTTTTTAAATTTTAATGATTCATTTTTTATCATTATTGTTAAAAATATTTATTTATAAAAATATATATTATTAAATAGAAAGACGAATTTCAGTTTTCAATATAATCACAACTTATCCGATTCTCGTGCAAAACAAAGGAATCCCAAAAATGCTGAATCCAAACCGCAACTCAAAGGTATCATCTCAACACTTATTCAACTCTCATCCTTCCCCTTCTCATCCACACTCTCTCACCAATCCATTCTCTCTGAATTCATCCTCTTATTGTTGGAGCAGAACAAGTTGTTGCAGGAGAAGAAATGGTCATTGGGTTCGAGTTTCAGCCCCGAGAACTTCATCCCGGGTCTCGTAATCGGGTTCGTATTCGGGTTGCTCTTGGATTTGGCCAAACCCAGGAAGAATGCCCGCAAGGGTTCTAATGGGTCTGGTGGGATTCGGTGTGGGTCTCCTGGTGATCCCAATGAGGAGTTCAAAATGGTACCTTTTAATAGTATTATACAAGCATAATCGTTAGTGATGGGCAGTTCAATTTTTGGCTTAGTCGGTTTCATGTAGTGTTGAATTGGGATGTGAAAGTTGAATAGTCTGTTTGTTGTCTGCTACATGGATAAGGTTTTTGTACATCTCGCGGTGTACATGATAGGAATACCTAGGTTGCTGAATATGAGAATGAGAATATCGGATATGGATTATTATTTCGATCGAGTGTTGGGGCCTCAAGGGAGATGAGAGCAATGCAGTGATTCCAGAATAGTTTGATATGGGGGAGTGTGTTTGAAACTTTTATCAATTTTTGGATGATATCGTTTAAGAGAAATGCGGGTTTCTTATATCGTATCATTGAAGTTGAACCAATAGTCCTTTGTTGTAAAAGGAGTGTCTGTACCTTGAGCGATTAGTGAACAATGTGAACCTGTGGTATTGAAGCACTCCACGGGAGTATTTTGCAATCTTCTGGATCAGCGAATGCTTCTGGTTGCCCCACGGGAAAGAAGTTTGAGCCTTGCGTCTATCCTTCATAAAAGTATGTTGGCATGCAGAATTAGCCTACCTGGGTAGTTAGTTTCATGTGGATCAACCATAGTGTGGAGTTATTCTTCATTTTTCTTCAAACTGATTGAGCTTGGAGTCTAATTCTCTGCAGCACTTAATATAAGATGTGCACGTTGTTGTGCACGTTACTGTCTTGTTAATAGGAGCTATGTTTCATGATATCAGATCATTGGGAAAAAGCGGCTTAGGCTGGGTGCTCTTAATGGAAGTAGAAGTGGTTTTAAAAAAATAAAATTGTGAAGTTTTCAGGTATAGGTAGGGGCTTGTTCTGGTTGAAACACATGTAACTTTTGTGTTATAGTTTATTGAAAATGGTGTAAAGCACATTTGCATCAGGATGTTGCTAATCTAGACTGATCTCAGAGTAAACCTGCATGCGGTACAGATATGGGTAAATTTATGCTTTCTTCCGAATAAGAAAGTTATCCATGACATCTCACCCTAAGAGAGAGAAGATTAGATCCATTACAAGACAACTAGTTTTTAATTATGGCAACTAAGTTATAAGTAAGTGCCAAGTTTGATTTGTGCATCTATATGTAATCTATGTAAAAAGTGATTCTCCTGGTTTGTATCTGGCACCCTTCACATGTTGTCCAACGAGCTGGAAAATAATACTTCCTCTGTTGCATAATATTTGCAACTGTTTTACTTGGGGTAGGAATTTATGTGTTGAATTTTTGTGAAATTTGATGAAGAAAGAATATTTTTTAGGGGTAGTGGGTTGTGAGAGAAGATAGTGGGTGTGCTGTAACAAAATTTGATTAATGTGATTTTTTAGATTAAATATTGGATAAAATATTATTGTAGGGACAGCCCAAAAAAAGTATTGCATATATTATGTGCCAGATGAAGTACCTTAGTAATGAATTGAATTTCCCAAAAAAAGTAGTCTATTGAATTTCCAAGTGACATTCTGAAAATAAAACATAATGAATGATGAGTTTCAAGGTCAGACCGATAGAACAATCACTGAAGATGTTTTAGTAATGAATTGTGCCTTAGTGATCTTCTGTGAATACCAAGCATATAATTATAGCTAGCTTCATAATCGAATGATTTATGCAGGTTACAACTTGTGAGAAATCACAGCCATCGTATGGAAATACAGACTAACTTCTAAAGTTTTTTCTTGACAAGGGAATGTGATTTTTCTTGGTGAGTTGATATAATTTTTCTTGATAAGTGAATGCTTTACTTTTGGAACTGCTTCAGGTTTTGGTTGTTCGACAAGACCTAAAGATGGGAGCTGGCAAGATCGCATCTCAATGTGCTCGTAGGTTTCTCATTTCATTTAACTTTCATTTTATATACAGTCACCCTATGCATCGGCCCTTTCAATCATTAATTAGATACTTGATTTGTTAACTTGCAGATGCTGCAACAGGAATGTATGCGGAACTAATGCAAAGGTGAATGCTTCCTGATCTACTGAGTGGAAAACCAGAGTCTTGGAAATTCGATTGGACTATTTCTTTTTACCAAGAAAGTAGTGTGTATAATTGTGCTGACCATATGGCAGCCAGCGTTCTGTGTTGAGACAATGGGAGCTATGTGGGCAACCCAAGATAGTTGTGACGTGCAAGAATCAACAAGAAATGTAAGCAGGTGGTTTTTTGCCGAGTTTTGAGTATTGTCAATACAGTTGGTGTTGCATCCTCTTGTTAAAGCATGGTTTACATGTTCTGTCAGGAATAAATTGAGAGATGCAGCAGACAGCGTTGGTCTTCCAACTTTTGTAGTTGCTGACGCGGGCCGTACTCAGGTATGTTATCTTCTTGCAATTCAGTGAAGAAAAAAACGGAGAAAAAAACAGAAACACTTGCATTTTATAATTTATACTTTTCAGCAGCTACTTTCTCTTTAATTTAAGTTAGATTTCCTTGTTATGGACCTCATGAAGGAGTTGTGTAGGTACTGTTGGATATCTCATATGAAGAGTTGTTAATTTATCTTGATTGTATCCATACAAGGGCCTGTTACACAAATTGTGAAGCTTTTACCAGACTCTATTTTAGCCTTTGACATATCAAAAACTGCTGGGCTTTGGGTACCACGCCTGGGCGTGACAAATGAGGTTGCACCTGGGCGCTTCAGTATTTTTTCTGAAGCAGTTTCCTCTCGATGAATGGGGCCCGGGTTTGAGATAACACTGCGCCGGTTTCGTCCCGTTTTGTCTCAACTCAATCATGCTCCGTTTCCAACGTCTTTTGATCGTCCTTTTGCTTATTTCCTCCTACAAATCACACCGAGGTATCAAAGCTCGCAAATATAGCAAATATGACCAAAATCAATACAATTATGAATGTAAAAACGTTGAAATGATATAAGAAAACGTGATAAAATTTAACATGAATTGTACTAAACAGTTCCACGGTTGAAGAAACTAATCCTGTAATTTAAGTCACCAATTATTTATAGAAAATTGCGGACTCTAACATTATAGGCTGAAAGCTATGGCCTATAATGTTAGCTTAGTTAACTAGTTTTGACGAGCCATGACTTTGACAGTATAATCTAGCTTCCTTCTTACCTTGAATTTTAGGAACTGGGCTGTTTCATCTATTGCATTAGATCTTTCTGTCATCCTGTAATGTTCCTATTGTTTTGCTGTCACATGTCTGTGATATTCTGGTTTCTGAGTTCTTGTAGGTCGCAGCTGGATCAAAGACGGTGCTAGTCATTGGCCCAGGTATTCTTTTTCCCTCCTTTTTCCTTTTAATAACTCATTGAAGGATTCGTGGAGCAACTCCGATTCGCGCTGTTTCGCTATACTCTTCAGGTAGAAAGGCGGCTGTGGATTCTGTAACTGGGAAACAACGCCTGCTTTGATCAGAGAACCAATCAGCTAGGAGTACTCTAAGAGGAAGTGTCTACACTTGCATTCCATTGACTGTACTCTTGGAGATGAAGTGGTCTCAGATGAGATGATAGGCATTTGTCTTTCCTTCTATCCTTCCCAGAAGTGTCGAGAGAAAACTTCTCAACATAGCTGGGAATGGCATGTATTCGGATTGGAGGATGAAGTGGTCGGACTTCTTCATGTGCTTTTCCTTGTGTATGTTCGGGTAAGGGGATGGAAGCAATGGCGCAGGTTACTGTGATTATCTATCGAGGAGTTCATGCCAAAACACCAAGCTCTATCGATTGCACAAAACAGCCAAAGTTACATGCCATGTAGCGGAGTAGAGCTTGTTGTAATAATAGCATTGTCTATCTGTGGGAATATGTGGTTTTAGGTTCTGCTAACAACCTCCCTCCCTGCATATCCTGACATCTATCTCACCGTTTAATTGCGTAAAATTTTTACCCATACGATATTGTTGGTCTATTAGTTATAAGTGAAACTTAACTTCGACGTGATAACAATCTTCTCCTGAAATCAAATACTTCAATCGTCATGACACAGCAGAGAAATAAATACAAAATGAGTTATCAATTATTATTTTCGTCACATGAACTATTTAATATTATTATGTATATATGAATATAGGTCCCGTATTCATATCAATCCAATTTTGATTGTCTCGTAATATATATTATGTTAGATTACGTAATTTATTTCATCATTAATGTTTCACGATAAATTTATAAAAAAACTACACGAGGGGGAGGGGGAGTACGTGCTAAAAAATCAAGACGCGCATATGAATGCATCTGCAGTCATGCATGAACAAATTTAATAAGTTACTTGGTTGATTATGCAGACATACCCAAACAAACTATAGAAAGTATTTAAATGAGTTTTGTTTTAAACTTCCTGACTGTTCAGTTCCAATATAAAGCCGTGAGTTAAAAGCATGGGAAAGTACCCTGTATCCTCCTTCCAATCTCACAGATAAGCAACTAGATCATCGTTATAGAGAACGAATGACTTCGTCGACCTACAAAATCGTTCTGCTTGTGCTCGTAATCATAGCCGCAACAAGTGAATCGATAAAAATAAAACTATAACCGGAGTTTACTGTTCGAGTGGTGCACGTTACGATCTTACTCTTCATTGCAAGTCAAGAGACGATGACTTGGGCACCCACGTGCTTGCATATCAACAGATATACGAATTTTCATTCCGACCAAATATTTGGGGCACCACGCTCTTCTTCTGTGGCTTCAGATGGCTGAATGAGTTTCACTGGTTTGATATTTATATTGACGGAAACGATGAGTGTAACAAGGAGAACGTATGCGAATGGTTCGTGTATGCAGACGGGCCGTGTTTGGACAAGGAACCTCCATGTTAACGTGTTACGGAATCGAAGTGGTATTGGTCTGGCAGAACCTCCATGTTTCGTGTTTCGTATTTTAGTTGATTTTGGAGTTGATCTAATTGAATGTTTGTTTCCTGAGGTTTTGATTTGGTTTTTATCTTCTGAAATTCGTATTCCAGGTTTGAGTCATTTTTGTGCGCACAGATTTTGATTCCAAGTTCCAATCTGGAACTTCATGTGGCTGTTAAGGAATCATGCTACACTTTTTTATGGGAGCTTTTGGTGTTCTTTAATGATATCCGCGATTGTATCTTGTTTTTTGTTCGAATTTTCGTGAGTCTTACAAGTGGTCATCTTTTTGTTCACTGTCTTCTAGTAGTAGTATCTTTTGGTGTTCTTTAATGATATCCGCGATTGTATCTTTTTGTTTGACGTTTTTGTAGGTTCGCATAGCGAGTGTAACCACCAACATGTGTGCGAATGGCTTGTACATCCCTTCGGACCATGCTTGGCTGTGGATTATCAGCCGGATCCTCTGTGCTATACTTGGAATAAAGACAAACTTCCAAGTAACAAGAGCCCATCCATTTCTAACTAATGGTGAATCGATGACCGAAAAAAGCATATGTACTATGTTAATCCAACCAACTATCTCCTTGAAGACGTTGTTTTCATGTTGTCAGGTTCATGAGACGAATAAAATATATGATTTTTTATTTGAATGACATTAATTATTTTGCAAGTCTTGTATTCTATTATATTTGTTTGATAATATAGATAACATTATACAGTAATCTTATTATTCATTACGTATTTTGATCTCGATCTTCATTACGTAACATTACGTAATAATCACATTATTCATCATGCAAGCATTTAGTTTGATTTTCATGATCACGACGCACCCGGACTCATACACAAAAGGCACGTACGATCTTGATCTTGAATTCTTTTTTCATATTTGGTTTCTAATACTTCATATCTCTTTGTTCTTGTTAATAAAAATTGATAACAAACGAAATGCATAGCTTTAACCCAAATTTATTTAATATATGGTTTTTTATTCGAGTGCGACTCCTTCAAATTAACGAGAGATTTGACCCTTTATCCTTCAGGATTATGTAAGTATTATAATTCTTAAAAGTTTTAAGTGGTTTGCGCAAAAAATAAGGTTTCTTTTTCCAATTATATTACATGGTGCACCACTGGCATATGCGAAAGTATTGATCAAACAAAAGGCTAAATTATAGAAATATCAGGACTTGGCCTTTTTATAGAAATAATGCTGGATAACTTTTAAGTTTATATTGGAAGATCGATGTTTGCATTTGAATGCATTGACAAATATTAATTATTCACGTCACCTAGTTAACAGACATGAAGGTATACTCAAAGAAAAAAAAAAGTGAAATCAGCGAAATGCACATTGAATTAACGTATGGCAACAAAAGGAAAAAGAAACTGAAAGATGAACTAGGTTGATACGGATGAATAATAATAGATGCAAGGAAGCTTAATTAGAACTTCCTTCACTCTCTGTTCTCTATATCAAACCATAAATTCATATGCCCTCACATTTCCTTACTCTAAGATCAGCAACTAGATTCTATTCAATGGTTTCGATCTTCAAATTTGTTGTTTTGGTGCTTGTAACGACGTGTTGACTGCTTCGAGTGAAGCTATCAAACTAGAGCAGTTTATGGTTCAAGTTGGCAATCAGCTAAGCCCACATATTGATCTTAGTTTCATTGCATTGGTATGATATTTATATGGAAATCCAAGATATGTACAAGTGTATAACGTCCATATAATGTGTCAGTAGATATATCCATCCGGGGCGTGCATGGTCAGGGACATTAGCGATCCTAAATTCTTCCATCCGAATAATGCACGCTTCCATGTAGCAAAAGGCAGCCTCTTCTGGCTAGTAATTGGGTATTCCAAATCAATGTTATCTGTTCATATTTTTACATGTTAAAAATCACGTGAATCTTGTTCCTTATTTTTTTTTCCTACTAATTTTGAACAAAATCTTCCTAAAAAAAAAACTGAAAAGATCAACTGTGATGATAGCTTGCAGGCTACACCATCTAATTAGCTACATTTAGCATCACGAAGGATTTATCGGAATAATTGATGCCGATTGTGGTTAGTTGAAGGAAAGAGGAGCAAAATCGATCTTGATTAGAATCCATATATCAGTAATTGATGCCGATTGTGTTGTTTGGTTCATGAAGTACCTTTATGTGATCGACCCCCGTCTTGTGTTACTTTCTTCTTTTCCAGAGTCGATACCTGATAAATCTCATTTCCGTCACTGTTATTACTATTGTTTTTAAGTTGAAAATATGTGACAAGCAGGTTCCAAGGATGAACAACTGTTAGCAATGAAATGGGCATTGTATTATGTAAATACTCTGAGCTAGCCTGAGAAAAAAAAAAAAAAAAAAAAAAAGCAATGTTCTCCAAATCAATCTTAGCTGCTCGATACCCATGTTACAGTCGATTGTTCGCTGGACAAGGCCTCATACAAGGAGTTAACCTCTGCCATATTCCTAGCCACAAAAAACCCTGGTGTCTTCGGCTGAGGCAGTTCACAGTCGGTATCCAGCATCACTATGACGGACGACATGCTTGGCCGATCATCAGGATGCTGTTGTACACACAATAGGGCGACGTGGACTAGATTAAGTACTTCAGAAGCATCACAGTTGTTTCCAACGACAGGATCGACAAGCTCCGAACTTCTCCCCTCCGAAAACAGTAGCCATGCCTAGAGTGAAAACGAGCTATAGAAGTAAGATAAGAATATATAGTCTTGTTGACCTGTAAAAGCATTGGGATTTTTAACAAAGGAAATAGTAGAAGGTATATGTTCTTACATGTCCAAGAAGGTTATGAGGGTGGCTAGGATGGATGAATCCTCTGTTTCTCTTGCCACTGATTATCTCAAGCACCAATACACCAAAGCTAAATACATCAGATTTCACTGAGAAGTGCCCCTCTATTGCATACTCTGGCGACATGTACCCACTGCACGAATATCATACCAGGAATATTTATCAGATATATGCATATCAAGATACAAATAGTAATCGCAGGTGTTCTAGCAAAATTGTACTCAAGGATGAAGAAACTGTATGAGATGGGTTTTGGAGCAATGTAAAAGTAGAGATCAGGATAAAAAATGTTCCGATATGTAGCGTGTGGCATGAGCCAGGTCAAATGAAATGATTTTCCAAAGGAATATTAATATGCACGGGCAATTGAAGCTTCTAGTGTTACAGAAACAACCAACAAATTGTTGCAACAGCCTTTCTTTCTATCATAGAAAGAGCTTAACATGAGAAGTAAGCTTAAAAGAGCTTACTATGTTCCAACTACCCTCTTCGTTGTCCCGCTTGATTGATTCCCAGAGAAAGATTTAGCCATGCCAAAGTCTGATATCTTTGGATTCATCGAGTAATCGAGCAAGACGTTGCTGGCCTTGAGATCTCTATGAACAATCCTCAGTCTAGAATCCTGATGGAGATACAGAAGACCACGTGCTATCCCGTGTACGATATGAAGTCTCGTAGGCCAGTCGATCAGGACGCTTCTCTCTTCATCTGGAAACTTTAACAGGAAAGAGTTAACATGTGCATAGTGAAACAAGGAATAAAAAAGTTCTGCTGTTCTCAAAGATAAAATCTTCTACTAACCAAAGATAAAATAATCTAGGCTCGCGTTTGGCATGTACTCGTAGATCAGTATCTGTTCTTCAGCGTGAATGCAGCAGCCGAGGAGTCTCACTAGGTTTCGATGCTGAAGCTTGGCAATGCAGAGAACTTCATTCATGAATTCATCAAGTCCTTGTATAGAGTCCTTTGACAGCCTCTTTACAGCTATCTCTTGTCCATCTTCCATCACTCCCTGGGGATCGACGAGTCGAGCTTATAAGAAAACTCTTTTTCACATGCCGCAAATGGTTGACAATCATCAATAGTATATACTATGTCAATCCATAATCCTCGAAGGCGATGCTTTGGTTGCAACTAATACCACATTCATTTCAAGCTGTGATTATGTGAAATCTACAAAGAAGAATAGTTAAAGTATGACTATCAATTTCCCGTAATGACAAGTACCTTGTATACAGCCCCGAATCCACCCTCTCCGACCTTGTTGTGATCGGAGAAGTTGTTCGTGGCACTTACTATGACTTTGAAATCGAATAACGGCAGTTCTGGGTCTTTCTTCTCAGCTTTTGCTGCAGATACAAAAACAATAGTGTAAGTAAGACATACATGACAGCGGATGGTCGCCACTGTTTCAGCAAAAGGGCATGCTAGACAAAGAGCCGATTAGACGCCAAGCGAGTAGTTACCTTTTTTCTCAAGCCTCTTCTTTCTCCATATAAAACAAACCGGGCTGATACTTAGCAGCAACGCCGACACCAAAACTGAGCATAGTATGACCCACGGTTGTTTCTTTCTCGCTTCAATGCAAAACCAGAACATGTTAGCTACTCACCACCCGCAGTATGAACCAAGAACTCATTTGCTCATCGAAGTTTGCCATAACATGATTATTAGTTTCTTTATTGCATAACTATTACCTCCTCACCTATGATATAATGTGATCTCCAATAAAGAATGACACACTAAACATATTGCCAGATATCAAATTTACCTAACTCCGAGGCTGCCACTCTGATGTAAAGATCTTGTCCGTTGTTTCTGTACTCTTGAAGATCGATCAGAACATCGATCCAAATCAAGCATCCGCTCCCACCGTTGGTTACATACATATTCGCATAACCCACACAGGAGCAGTTCTCCAAGCATTTCTTCCTACATTCCTTCAGACTCATGCTCATATTATACCATGCATACTGCGTGTCAGGAAGTTTCACATCGGAATACTTCAAGAACCCATCTTTGTCGTCACAGCTCAACGCAGCCCTCCTGACACACCCATCTGACCAATGTCCGGCCTCCCAGCTCTTCAAAGATTTTGGCTCGAATCCATCTACACATCCACATCCAGGAGTCCCACCGCTGTTGCAGTATCCAAACATACCGCACACCGCATATGTATCACAATAGTCCTTCAGCGGAGAGTAGTACAAAATCCATCCCTGCGAACGATCATTCCAGATGCGACGCTCCACGATTCCGTACTGGTTCAGTATTCTATGCATAAGAACAGATTTATCAAGAAGCTCATACACATAGTACATCTCTACAGAGTTCAGAACAAAGTTGAAAGAGAAGACGGAATTCTTCTTCAGATTGGGACTCCCGCTGAATGTGATCCCATTCCATGGACCGCTCCTATATTGCTCAACTGCGCCCCTCTTCACAAACGCCTCAGGATAACCCCTAGGATTGATTTCATATGTGAATGCTCCTGGAGAAGGATCATCGCTGCTCTTCCAAGAACTCAAGGATCGATTCAGGCCCGTGGCCAAGTCCCATCCTATCTTCATCCCGGGCATATGAATATCGCAGGGATAATCAAAACTCTGCCACAAAAAATCATGATCTTCAGTGCCCCCATTGTCTTCATCGATAACCACAAGATTTCCAGAGTCTAACAGCTTCACAGAGGGGTTAGATGCATATCTTGATGAGCTTGTGGACCAAACAACATGGCCAGTGCGATTGACAATGGCGAGAACTGATGACCCCTTGATAATCTTGAGGATTCCCAAGGAGTCAAATAGCGGCGCTTCCCTATTCGCCAACCATATAACAGTCCTGACGGGGATTTTATTGTACCAAATCCCAACATAACGCCTACTGGTGCTTCCTGGACTGAAGAATCCCAGCTCGAATTTCCCTCCAGCCGAGACCAAGGTTTCTCCATCCTTGATGAAATGCATGGAATCAACTACTACGCATCCCACCAAGGCCATATAACTTATTATCAGCTTGAAAAGAACCAGAAAAATACAGTATGGATCCATGGCCCCTATCATGAATCATCATTCCGCATCAAGTCTTGGCTTTGCCTGTGTTTTCAGTTCCTCAAATACCTATAGGCAAGAGGCGGCCAGGAAAATCCGCTGCGATCACATTTTTGTAATGAAATGGACCACAACCGATCGAGTTTGTACATACCGCAACTTACAACGTCTAGGCCGAAGGAAGTAACCTCCACCGATTTACTTTATCACTGTCCAAGTTCAGAATTCTCAATAACAACAACAACAACATACCCAGCTATTTCCGTCATGGAGTTTGTTTTTTGATGTCCTCGTAATTATACTCATTCCTCTAGATTAAAAAAGAGTCCAGAACAAATGATGAGAATTCACCCTTTGTTATAGGGAATATATTCATCCGAATAACACAAAGTCAAACAGAAAAAAAAAATGATATTCTCATAACAAATGATTTAAATTGAATTTTAGACGATAAAGCACGACATAGTGTAGGAATGCATGTATGCAAGCTTTTCTGTCCTTTTTTCCTGTTCGTGGCATCATCTCGTGCATCATCAAATATACTGAAGTTCATATTGGTCGCAGGGAAGGTAGAAAATTAAAATGAAAATAATGGTATGTTGAATCCCGGCGAGGCGTTGCAAGTAGCTTCTTGGTCCACTGGAATAGAGTGTGCCACGAAACTAGATTACTGGGCGTTTGTGTAGCGGCTCCATGTATACGGGCTAGCTAGAAGAAAATGAACCAAGCAAAGTATAAAAAAGGGAGATCTTTGTTTATTGAAGATCCTCCGTTCTTCCTAGTTCCTAATCAGTTCCTCTTCTGATATCTGACAAATGCATTCACTTTTTCGGTCTATATGCAGTTTCTTCCTCTTACCGTCTGAACTCAGGCAACACTCGAGCAGTCATGAACATCGATTTGATTTGGATTGTTAAGCTCATCATGATGATTGACCATCACTTGGCCATTGGCCTGCAATAATCACTAAAATACCTCTCTTGGTTCAGAAAGAGCAATTGTTTGACAGGATTTCCATTGTTTTCGAGGTAACTTCCATCTTTACCATAGCAAACTAAACTGACACCCCAAGTTGTTTTTCTCCTGAATTACTCATGGCTTCTTCGGCATCAACTTCAGAAACCATCTCCAGTAACAAAAAAACATCCAATACCCTGTAATCTGCTTAGATGTTTACAACATAGGGACTACTCGAGATGAACATGTTGAACCTTTCATAGAAGCTTCCGATGAAGTAAACATGCCAGTGTTTACTATACCAAATACTCTCCTCGAAGCAGTGGGGTGAAAACAGAGCAGTCAGGCAGTTACCATCAGCTACCCATGAGGGTTAAACATGCTATTTTATGATATCAAATACTACGTGCAGCTAGCTGAGTGAACCAGCCACCTACTGCACATGAAGCTCATATTTGGCAACGGCAAAAGCATCTTAAAATCAACATCCACATGATCATATCAGAACAACCAATTTATAATCGAAAATGACGATCCTAAAATCTAAAAAAGCTTGTGAACATTGAAGGGCCGATCCTTAATTCTATGCTGCAAAGGGAAATAGCATTGTTGAAGCAATCCAACAATGGATAACACTCAAAAACTACAGGCCTACCAACTGAGAGTCGACTGTATGAAACCACAAGTAACCAGAACCTACAGGCACAAGCAACTGGGAACATCAAAAGTGCAAGAAAAGATAACATTTGATGACAACATATCTAATACAAGTTCAACTTGATAGTAATAATCTGCTAAAAGTAACCATTTTGCTCATCATGCTACTAAGGCACGAACCATCAATTCAGCCAGCGAAGAACATCTGATTAGAAGATAGGTGGTGAGACGACATAAAAACAGATCCTGAACAGCAAACCAGCAAATGGAACTAGACTCTGATGCCACCACAGAAAATACAGAATTAGTTGAACAGCATGCTCTATATATTTTTATCATCCGAGAAAATCTTCTTCCTGCAAAACATTGTAACTCAGTAAGCATATTGACGTAAGCCAGGGAAAAAACAAGTCGTGCACTAATCAAGTGTGATTGAAATGACGCTGTTCAGTAAAGAGCATGCCAACATTATTTTTTTTTGGGGGGAGTATCGAGCTTTTTCTTGTAAGACACATTTGTGCCAGTCAGTCTAAGTCCATCAATTCAAAAATCCTAGCCACCTCCATTATCCTTCCAGGAACTAGTATAACACCCTTGCATCATTTCCCGAGTTCGGAGTATTTCAGCATGGAATTTGCGGTTACCTGATCAACTCACAGAAAAATTGAGTTAAGATTCACTTATGGCCTCTAGTCAGTTGTCACAAGTGGTTCAATCTCATGCTGGGAAGTCCAAAACTTAGAATTAATGACAATTATTTCTACATTAGGAAAAAAAAACATAGCGGAATGCCTGCAGAAGTTCCTCACCATAAGTCACTAGCCATACACAATCCAACAGCACTATCCTAGAAAGAACCTGGTCCAAGAGCCTAAAGCTACGGGTGAACCCATGTTTTGGATCTTTCAAGACCAAATTCCTACACAAATTACTTTTGAGGGTAGTGCAACTAGTCAACCTAGATGAGTAGCTAGTCACCATCAAAGAAATAATGCATAATAAAATCATGTAAAAGCCATGTAGATGCTTGATGAGCCAAGAAACGCGAATAATTTAAAGACCAAGTACAGAATCCAATATATGCAAACTAACTTCTAAAGCTCGTAGAGAAGACTCAACATGGAATGTTATATAGAGTAGAAGAATCGATAATGGCAAAATCAGCACTAGTTTTTAGCAAATGCTGAGGAAACAATTAAATAATGAAATTCCTCAGGATCAATACCTATTAAGATGGCAAAACAAGAGAACAAGCCAAGTCCTAAAATGTGAACTCATCCATTTCACAATAAGTCCACCAAGAAAAAAAAGGTCATATTTGGCTCGATTTATTTTCAATAATTTGTATCACATAATCTCACATAACTTTGTACTATGATTAATTGACTTGGTATCCATGTAAACTGCAATCTCATATCTCTCTTAATTTGAACATCAGAACCATTGAATTGTCCTCCAATCATGACGCATCAGCATTTTCAAACCCGGGCAGACGGCTTATATAAGTCTACAAGGACAATCTTCTACACCACCTCAAGATATGCCAAAGTTCTAGAGACACGACATTTGAAGTAACAAGCTTGTTCATTTTTACTTCATCCAACGCCCAGTTGGTCTAAAATATTTACTACCAAGACCCAATTCACTACTAACTTTCAAGTTATAAACCTCACATTTATTATCATGACGAAAATATGCAGGTAGTTGTGTCATTATTTTTAGAAAATAATCGTCTAAACCACCAATAGCCTGTCATCTTCTCTTTTATGCACCTCACAACACCAAAATACTAAAACCACAAACCAAAAATGTTAGGAACCTACACCAAGCATGCAATCTTTGCAACTTTACTTGCAACCCTCAAACACAAAATTAAAAAATAAAATAAAAACTCATTATATTAACCTTCTATGAAAATGTCCAATATCAGCAACAAACTCTTCTGGAAAAAGCCCCCCTTCAGGAGAATTATACAAACAAGAAAAGAATTCGATCAAAAACACCATCTACAGCTCACTCACAATACAAGGAGACTGAAGTCGGAACAGTTTTGACAGGCAGCAAATTTGAACTTCAAATCAAGGTCATCATGCTCTATTGCCACATCCTCAAGCATAAGGCTTCTACCATTATAGTGCTTCTAAAATGTTGTCCATTGATAATGTAAAAGCAGAAAAACAAAACATCAGAAAACACAAAACCATACTATCCCCGGACAACTTGTTTTGAGAGAGAGAAAACTTTGTTAGTAAAATCCATACTTGTTGCAAAGAACATTTCCATATAATTCAATGCACAACAACAAACACTTGAGGTGATACGTGACTATGAGTTCAACAAATCCAAGTTCAATACGTTTACCATCTTAAAGGAAGAAATGACGAATAGTATTTGACCAAAACAGATCCATAAACTTCCACGAAGCGTGTTACTATGATCTAAAATGATACAAAATCAAGTGAGAGACATATTGGTGCAATTAGAGCCTCACTTAAGTTGAAGGCAATGAGAAGCAGCCAGAAGGGCCTTGAAAAATTCCAATGGTGCCAAGAATGCAGCATTTGACAGATACTAAACCAGGCAATTGAATTACTTCGATAAAAAAAAAAGGTGTGCTGCAGAAATAAACGGATTCTCACCCCTTGCAAATCGACACAACCATGGATTAAATCCCTAGACTCCTAGTATGCAGCCAAAGTTTTTTTTTTTTTGCTAGATGTATCAGGAACGAAGGTGACATCTAAATACCAGCCAAGATTTTGGAATAATCACTTTGCGAAAATCACAAAAGTCTAAGTAATACAATACACTCCACCCAAGGATTTGAAGCACACGTCATCTGAAGAGTTATATTGAACAACTAAAATAACTATGATATCTTGTATACTATAAGTCTCTTACGAAAAATACAATTGGCATGACTGACAAGACATAAGAGAGACATTCCTCAAGTCTCACTTCGTTGCAAGATTACATGATGTACTGATCTCTTGAGTATCACCATCTATGCCAATACAACATTCATACAAAGCACTCCCAAATAAGATATGCTTTTTCAAATATTCTTTGCACAAGATTTAAGCATCAAAACATGACTTATACCCACAAACCACGAAGCATACATACGTAAATAGTTCAATTGGAGTACTATAACAGCGAAAATGAAAACTAAAAACAATGCAGCATCATCTATCACCCACATCAAGCAACAAAAAAGCATAAAACTCTCACCACGATCACTCCCAAATCTACTGCTGATTCGGAGGCGGCTGTTGCTGAGCATTGGGGGGAGGAGGCGGCATCCCAGAACGAGGCGGCCCAAAAACCGGAACACCCCCGGGCCCCGGAGGAGGCGGCATCCCAGGCCTGACCCCACCGCCTGGCAGCTGCTGCTGTTGCTGCGGAAGCCCCATCCCAGGCGGAGGCCTCATCATCCCCGGCGGTGGCATCCCCATCCCCATCGGCGGCCTCTGCCCCCCATACTGCTGCTGCGGCGGGGGCGGCATCCCGCCCGGGAACCCCATCGGCGGCCTGACAACCCCACCGGGCGGAACCCCAAACCCCATCGGCGGCCTCCGCTGCATCTGGAAGCCAGGCA